>JASDQU010370804.1:23472-34716 GCA_032191745.1 Picea mariana
TTGTATCCCTTCACACCATTGGGATAGATGACACAAATTCATGGGTGGATCTATGCATCTAATTCTTTCCTCTTCTGAGAGGGAATGTGGGCCCATGCACGTGATCCAATGATACAAAAGTGGGTGACTTCCAGTTTGTTTCCGCTCCAATCATCAAAAGGTGTCCTATCCTTAACACATATGTGATGATATGTGTTATGAATGTGATTGTCATAGTTAATTGCCTCATCCCAAAGATTTGGAGGAAGTTCCTTTGCATGTAGCATGCAACTGGCCATCTCCTTGAGAGATCTATTTTTCTTCTCAGCAACCCCATTCTCTTGCGGAGTATATGGTACGATGTGCTCCAACAGCATCCTAGCCTCATGAAAAATATTTTGAACATGTATGTTGACATACTCCCCCCCATTATCTATATGGATGGATTTGATCTTTCTCCCTGATTGATTCTCAACAAGTGCTTTGAACTCTTTAAGATTCTCAAATACCTCAGACTTCTATCTGAGAAAATAAGCCCAAGTATAACATGAGTAATCATCCAAAAATGTAAGAAAATACACCTCCTTTCCAATGGATGAATGTTATAATGGACCCATGAGATCACTGTGAATCATATCCAATGGATACGAGGCCTTGTGTGCCTTCCCTTTCTCAAACTTCTCTTGAGGATGCTTTCCAAGAACACATCCTTCACCAATCCCTTCAGAAAGGTGGTTATCGGGTAACCCGGTGACCATCCCTTTCTTTCTAATTTCTTTCATGTACCTGAAGTTCAGGTAACCAAACCTCTCATGCCATAATATACTATTTTCATTAGCATGCGTAAGTAGTACAGAGGAACCAGATTCAATAAACTTAGAAAAAGTGTGTAACTGAGATTGATGATTTACATCCCTGACAACCATTTTGGATTTGTCTTTCATGTTGAATATGGACACAGAGTTTGGTGTGAACTCCACTTTTTTTCCTGAGCCTAAGTGTGTAATCTAATACATTGAGAGAAGATTCACGAAAACTTTAGGAACATGCAGGACATTCTCAAAGCTTCCATGATCTAGTTCCACTCTCCCTTTTCGGGTGACCTATACTAGATAGTCATCCTTATGAGGATGGGAGGTCTCGTGCATGCAGTTACAAAAGATAGAATATCCTTTTTGTTTGTCATATGATGGGAAGTTATTGAATCTATAAGATAGGTGTCAAGATAAGAATGTACAACTACTAATACATGAGGATTACCTTTCTTACTAGATTGATCTTCTGACTTATTCTTGGAAGTGTCAGGAATGAATTCCTTGAGATTATGCTTCTAAAATATTTATGCCATAAGATCTATATGCTTCTTCATGCATGCATATTCTGGATATTTCCTACTATTTTAGTAACCACACTTCTTCCCTTGCTTTCTTTTTCCAACTTTTCAAAAAGGAGGAATCATTGAAGGGTTTAGAGTACCCTTCCTTCTTTGGCTCTGCATGCACCTTTCCTTTGCCTTTTAGTTTGGATTTAGGATTTTGAGAGTTTCTTCCATCATGCACAACAAGTGCATGTGCCTTGGGGCCCTTGATTATGCCCATATGAATGAGCTTATCCTACTCTTGTGTCAAATCCTCAATGAATTGTGATAATGAAGGCATTTTCTAGGTTGATCCTACAGTGAATCTATTAGAATGAAATGTGGAGAAAAATACACTATATTTTGGTCCAATTTTTTCCATGACAACAAGAACATGTTATTTTTATCATTTTTATTTGTCGATACGGCAGTCTTTCAATTCACAAAGGAGATATTTAAATTTGGTGAATAAATGTTGGACATTGTCAAATTTACTCGTATCTAGGATTTCAATTCTACTTCAAGAAAATAATCTTGCATTTCATACTCATTTCCAAAGATACCAACCAAGGTGGTCCATATCTCACTTGGTGTCTTCCATGCATCGATGTGAAACCATAGGTTGGGAGAAATAAACATGCATAGGAGACTGTGAGCCTCATCTATGCGATTGAAGTATTTGTATTTTTCCACTTTTGAGGTGGGTTCTTCTTCTATGGAAATGGCTATCTGATACAATCCTTTACCCCCGAGCTGGTGTAGAATTCTTGGCTTCTATTCGAAGTAGTTGTATGGTGTTATAACTGCAGATGCAAGAAATTCCATCTTTCATGTTGTTTTGTTCAATCTTCGGTACCTGCAAAATAGTGTCGGTGACGATCCTTGCTAGATGCATGTGGGCTCTGATACAATGTATATTTTCTAAGATACCTACACAAAATATCTAGCTAACAATGAAACATACGCAACTTGCAATGGTGGATGAAGAGAGAAGACAAAAATTGGATGAAAGAATGAAATAATTTATATTATTTGAGTAAGAGAATGTTAGAATAGAAGTGATATACTCTATATGACACAACTAACTCACCATAGTATCCAAGAAAATGTTCATTAGGATTTTTCTAGAGAGATGTGACACACACTAGTAGTTATTGGAGTCAACTGTCACCTAGTCCTAGTTAATTGGCCATGTGGTCTCGAGTTAACTAGCTAAATCGGAGTGAAATGAGGAGGAGATCACTCACACATGTGAAATTCACTTTACTGGTGATGATCCCAACGCAAGTGAAAAATACTAGTGATGATCATGAGGTTAGCATGCAACACTTGGTGATAAAGCCAAGGTTGACATGCAAAACTTCACTCAACTAGTCTAACTGAACGATAATTGAGAATTGATTGGAGGGTATGTGTCACCCTTTTCTAGGGGAGAATATCCTCATTGAGGAGAGAATATCTCAGATTAAGGGACCCTCAACATAGCCAAATAAAATTAGGCAAAGAAAATGAAAGGAAAATCCTAGGTGTGTGTAATATGTCCAAAAATATCTACAACTTTCTAAATGCAAGGTTCCTAATAAATTTGAAAGAGCCCAAAAAGAGAAATAATTTGGGAAATTCATACCTCTTTCTTAACTTGCACTTCAAGTTTATCCCAATATCTATGGATTTTTTTGTTTTATGATGGGTATGTGGGTATTTGAATTTCCATACCTGCAATCCAACTTAATGATATTAATTCTCCAAAGGCTAAAAGAATTAAATATATATAGCGAAGGGAACACGTTATATAATTTGGGTTCATGTTATCTAGTGAACAAACCACAAGTAAATTGAGTCATCACTTTAATTTCCAAATTACACTTAGAAGTAAGAACTAAACCTAATATCCATCATGCATGAACAAATTCAATGTGTCAAATTGTAATACATTATATATTTAACATGGCCTAATCAAGAAAACACAATTGAATAAATCATGATTTAGGGAAGGAAATGTTCAAGACAATAATATCTAGAATTTGTACTTTGTATCTAATGGTTCACATTGGAACCAAGGTTAACAAATGTATGAATGGCCACTCACTAAGTCCTCCCCAAAAGAAGATTGATTGTTTTTACTTTTGGTATAAGATCTAAAGAATCAATCATAAACTCTACAACCATCAATAACACCATTTTAAATTATATGCCACAATCCATATAGATGTTTATCTTCCTATGTAGTCACTGTAGTTTGACCAAAAATTCAAAATAGCTTTGGTTTGCAGAAAACTCAAATTTCACTTCATAGATAAGATATAATCCCATTCAAATAAAAGGCATCTTGTTTGGATTTCCAATGATGATTCCTGCAGGTTGACCTAGTTATGGATCTGGACCAGCTAGATTACACCCTTGATCCTTTGAAGAGGCACAGATCTAGTCAAAAATTGAGAATGGGAAAGCCAAGCCTTGGATGCATTGTGGGGTGAATATTTTTGTGACATGGGGTCCTCTATGGTTAAAAAGGGAACTTTAGGAATTAGGAAAAAAATGTGGGTATAAAATCATAGGTCTACATAGTAGCTAAAAGGGTCATTGTTCACAATAATGAATGTCAAAGTTTGGAGGGTTATAGGGTCAAACCATTGGGTAGTGCAACATCAGAGCAGATGAAATCGCAAGATAGATTTACTCCTTCCTTGTTGCATGCGATGGTAACTTATGTAGGTTTTTATTCCTCTCTTTTATTGAATGATCCTATAGCAATTTCTTCCCCGAGGTCAATAATTCATCCAGTTGTTGAGGTTGTGTTGAAAATTTCAAGGGGTTTAGGGTTTGGTTTTGATTTTCACATTAAAATGTTGTTGGACCTACCTGTAGCTGGTATGGGGTTAACCCATCAAGGTATTTCGGTTGGGGGAAGGTATTTCAGTTGGGGAATTGATTCATTATTCATCATCTGTGTCATCATCCACCTCAGTACCATGATAAAATAACAATAATACTAAATTGCACCAATTTTGTAGAGGGATTTCACTCTGCAAAGCCTCTTCCCATGAGGGCTTTCACCATAAGGGGACCACTTTGGAATTCATCCATCTTTACTTTTTATCAACCATGAAAAGATAATAATGAGTCATCTTTACATCAAACAAACTTGGGTCCATTACCCAAACCTTTGTGCTACCGGGCTTTCTTCAATGGTTGACATCAATGACAACCAACCTTAATCAACATGGACGTCATTCAACTGGTTATGAAATCAAGGTTACATGAATTCTACTTGTGCCACTATTAGAAATGAATATATTAAATATATATAGAGAGAGTGTAATTGACTATCAATTTTATATTATATTGCAATTTTATATACATTTTATGAATATGAAGGGATGTAAAGTTGTTATAGGCCTATGGTTTTCAATACCATAGGGGATTTCTTTGGTGAATAATAATTTTGTTACAATGTGGATCCAAAATGAAATTGCAACTTGAGGATTTAGATAGCACTTCTTAGGCATGTGGCATTCATCCAAACCTATAATAAGTTGTAAATAAACAAACAAACAAAAATTTTGAGGATGTCGAAGACCATAATATTCCTAAGAACGAGGGAATAAAATTTATGTGGTTATGTAATTTGTAAGTTTGTAGGGTGATCCATTTACATGAATACATTTTAAGAATGGTAATAGGGTGCCTGAGGTGGCACTATCATAATAAGTGGACTATTAAAGAACTTAGAAACTTAAGAAGCAAAAATCATATATAACTCAAGAAGATGAAATTACCCCTTCCATAATAATAGGATATTAAAACAAGATGACCATGCAATAAATTTGAAACTAGATCTGCCATTGGATAAATTACAAGTTCTACAGTTGCAGATAGTAATATGTAGGTTTATGGCCATATGGTCATCCCATGTAATAATCACAATTAGAACTACCATGATGATAATATTGGCTCTAAAAGTTTAAATATAATTTGATGTATGTTAATGTTACATGAATCTATTTTGAAAGTTCCCATGGTGTATAGAAAAAGAAAAATTATTAATGAAAGATTAGAAACTTGAACACGTGTCTTTTCAATTAATTGGTGGTAGTGGTCATCAGTAGAAATACTACTAATTCATATTCATGTAATTGTTATCTAGTTGTATTTTTTTATCCCTGGAGTAAATTTGTTGTTCAAGTTAGTGATTTTTAGTTGTCACTTGAAATTGATCAAATTTGGTAGTATTTAACTTAAAAAAGCTTTCATGACTAACATTTTTTGGTCACATAGTCACTAATTACCCATTTTTTACTAGTGTTTTGGACAATCCTACGTAGTCACAACTTTCTTGGGAACCACTAACAACCCTTCTTGATTGACAATGTATCCAAATTATTTAACCTTTAAAGCCCTAAAAGCATATTTGGAATGCTTAAGGAACAACTAATGGTCCTTTGAGAGTTGTAAGGCTATATAAACATGCTCCACATGGGAGTCCCACATTTTGTTATAGATCGAGATATCATCAAATGATTTTTCCTTAGATCTAGAACATGTCTTACCTCTTTCCCATTCCAACAAGTGCATTGCATGGTGCATCATCACCCAAATGAACCTGTCCAAAATCACCTTGAACATAATCTAGAAAATGTTTCTTATGGGGTGTGGCATGAAATGAAGCCCCTGAATCTACTACCCGAGACTCAGAAATATTATCTAGAGAAAGAATCAAAGCATCTTGTAACACATCACTTGTTACATTTTCTTCCTGATTTTTCTCCTGTTGTCCATCTCTTTGTTTATTTGGAGCTCTTTCTTCAAATGTCCTTTATTTCCACAACTCCAACACTTTATCTTTTCAAGTCTAGATTTAGATCTGTCCTTCCTAGAATTCTTGTGGTTCCCTAAGCCCTTTCCTCTATCCTTTTGTCTTCCCCTATTCTCCATGTTTAGTGCATTACCTGATGTCTCACCTGTGCTTTTCCGTCGCATTTCCTCACTAAGGATAACACCAACAACATCATCAAATTTTAAAGTGTTTGAACTAGAGACAAAGTTACTTACAGCCATCACCAAGCCATTCCATCTTTCTAGCAATGAGCACAATATTAGAAGAGCCCTGACCTCATCATAAAAGTCCACTTTTATAGAACTTAGTTGATTAGTAATAGTATTAAATTCATTTAAATGATATGCAACAGACCCACCTTCTGACATCTTCATATTAAATAATCTCTTCATTAGAAATACCTTATTGGACTTCGATGGTTTTTCATACAGTTTATCCAATGCGTCCATTAGCTCCTTCGTTGTATTTTCTTTTGAAATATCGAAATCCAATGACGCTTCCAGGCTCATCTGTATCATTCCTAGAGCCTTTCTGTCAAGAATCTCCCATTCTTCATCCTTCATGTTCGTCGGCTTCTTTGTTATTCCACCCAATGGTAGGAATAGACACTTTTGATATAAATAATCTTCCATCTCCATCTTCCATAATTGGTAGTTTTGGTCGTTAAATTTCTTGACCCTAAACTTTCCATCCTCCGCCATTGCTCCCACTCGAACCAGGAACCCTCTTTTCTTGCGAGTTACCTTTCACTCTAATACCAGTTGTTAGAAAAACAAGATCATGGAGAAATAAAATAAAACAAATGTGGAAATAAAACACAAAAGATACACAATACAATAGAGACACAGATATACGTGGTTCACCCAGTGTAGGATATGTCCACCAAAGAAATTGTTTGGTCCTTCCTTTATTATTATCGAGAAAATGAAGGGATACAAACTACAGCACACCCGCTGTAACTTCCTCTTCTTTCTCTCACAGTATCTTCACTCATAATACAATATTCGCAATGATGCATAGTCGCAATACATTTCCCTCATAAAAGAGGGTTTTCTTCTAGGGAAAAAAACCCTAACATAAATTTTATCGTTAGATCTGTGACCTTATAATGATGGTACATTCTTCTGGGGCATAAAGTATTCATGGGGTATAAACATGGCTGAAAACAAATACCTCTGAATCAGGAATATAATTAGGCTCCACAACCAACAAGTGCCTTGTGCTATGTCAGCCCTCGAAGTTCTACAAAACTATCCAAGTCAATGTGGAACCCTTTTTTCATCCATTGGAGTTATGGATCGAGAGGAATCTAATCTTATTACATTTAATATGGACTATTTTAAGGAGAGTATCTTAAACCACCTAGCATTCCAAATTCAAATTTTGGTTGGTGGAAAAAACATCCATCGCATTGTTTTGGATGAAGGAGCCTCCACTTGTGTCATGTGTTTTCCTTGCTGGAGAGCCATCGATTCTCCTCAACATAACATGTCTCCTACCACCCTGAAAGTGTTTGATGGACATTGTTTCCAACCTCACAAACTCTTGAAATCTTTCATTGTGGCATTGAAGGGTAAAAAATTTTGATCGATATCGAAGTGGTTGACGCACGCCTGGATTATAATTTGTTACTTAGTCATAGCTGGTTCTATGTGATGATTTCCATCGCATCTTCAGTGTTTTGTATTTTACAATTTCCCCATCAAGGGAAAATTGTAATTGTGGACCAACTTGACTATATAACTCTAGATCCCCACAATTCTGCAACAAATAATGTCCCTTTTCTAGGAAAATCTAGTCTTGAGAGTGTAGGAGTAGGTATCCTTAAGTATTCCTCACTCATGGGGGTTTTTCCTTTACCTTCTCCTGACACACCACATGTTTCCACATTAAATACGGTTTTTACTCAGGTGCAACAATCCCTAGAATCACTTAATCATTTGGTAGTACCTAGTATTTATGAGCATAATTATTTTCCTATGTCAAGCTCATTAAAAAATGAAACAAACATTTACGAGCATAGTTCTTTTTTTGTGTTAAGATCATTAAAAAATGAAACAAGTTTACAAGCATAGTTATTTTCTTGTGTCAAGATCATTAAAAAATGAAACAGATGTTTACGAGCAGAGTTCTTTTCCTGTGTCAAGCTCATTAAAAATAAAATAGATGTTTACAAGCATAGTTCATTGTCTCTTTCAAGCTCGTTAAAAATGGAAATAGACCCATCTCCATTATAATCAATTCTCACTCTAGATTGAATACTTGAACCTTCTTTTCTTCCTCCTAGTGAAAATATTCCTATTAGTAACCAGAGACCTAAACGAGGAAAGAAGAAGAGTCGTCGAAGGAAATGACAAATGGGGGGAAAGTCTCCAGGCTCAAGACATCATGTTGGACTGAAGTCACTAGCTTATACCATGTAACCTAGGGGAAAACTACCTCTAGAGAGACACACTGCTAAGAGTGATCCTCGCTTGGGGGTCGTTCCCATCGAAACGTAGTAGTCTTTTCTAGAACGAGCTTAGTCTTTGTTCTTTCTCGTGCTCGTAAATATATGAGAATAGGTTACCGAGCTCAGTATCTGTTCTTTCTCGTGCTTGTTAATACATTAGAATATGTTACCGAGTATACTTTTATCTCTTTTTCAGACTCATAAAATATATACGAAAAAGGAACTCTTTGGAGTCTTCTTTAAGCTCTTTTCAAAGTCCTTAAACATGAAAAGATTGTCGAGTGAGATTATTTCCTTTCACACTTGTTAAAAGGTTTGAAAGGGTGTCTTTCGAGTGGTATTTATCTCTTTTTTGGCCTCACAAGAATATTTACAAAAAAGGAATACTCTAGTCAAGCATGACTGGAAGAGTTATGCCTTGAATTGTTTTACACTTTTTTCGAGCCTAAGAGACTAACTTTATGAAAAAGTCACCCATGGAGTCCTCTTTAAGTTCTTTTCAAACTCTCTAAATGTGAAAAACCATTGAGTTTACCTTCTTTTGAATCATAAAATTATGCATTGAAGGACCTATGTGAGTCCAATCTCTAGGACTCATATGGGACCGAGCCCCTCCTTCTTTTTGTTCATTAAACATATGTCAAGGGACTCATCGAAGATGAGCTATTCCAAGCATTTTTTATCCTCATCAAGCCCAATAAAAAACAAAGAGGTACTCATCAATCATGATGGGGGGGGGGAATTGAAGGAAGTGTCAAGTTTTGGAATCCTTTATCGCAGATATTGTTGTCACCCTTGAACATGGCACCTGTTTGCATCTCGTCTTACAATTGGGTAATCTACTTGTCTCTGAGTCACAACAATTTCATGTGTCATTATAATTTTTCGTTCCAATCGAAGAGTTCTCTTATTTTCATCACATTATGTTCTTGGTACTCATCGAGTCAATGCTACCAAGTCATTTGTCGTGCCTCACAATTTTCAAGGGAATTTTCACTTCAAACCATCCATCTGCAGTATTACAAGTTTCAATTTCCTATGTCAATCCATACTCCTTTAATCCACCATCTCACATCACTTTCTTGTGTCATTTCACGTCGATGATGGGGGATACATCAAGGCCATCCTTCAACAATTATATTATTGTCGACTTCAACACATTATCTAAGAATTGGACTTAGAAACCAGTTAGTACCTTGGGACCTGCATGCCTCAATGGCAAGCCTCCTCGCTTCTGAAAGTAGGTTTACACCATTGACCTTTGATCGTATCATTCCATGAATGTTTGACCTCAAGTCATTTATTCACATTCGTTGGAATGTACTAAAGGTACCTTGGGAATAATTGTCATCATTAGTGATTTCCCTCGCACTTGTTAATGGTATACCTCAATGACTGGTAATCAAGTGGTTTCTACTATGTTCAACATCAAGTCATTTATTCACATGGCTAGATTCATACCATTTCGGGATCAGAAGGAAGACCCTGGGTTAGGTGCTCACTTTGTTATGTGATTTTCCTATGATGTGGTGGAGATCATTTGATCATGTAAAAGATTCAGTACAATCAACATGATGGCATTCTTATTGATATATATATTATCACATAGATCCACATTGTATTGATCTGTGGCTATGTTTTGTGATCTCGTAGCTCCACTGTGTATTTTTCATGGCTACAATCAGTTCATGTCATGGAGGTATGGATCCACATTGTATCTTTGGTGGCCATATCCTTAGTCAGTATTCTCATGGATCTGCAATGTATTGGTTGGAGTCCATGCTTTGAGTCAACTCGTATTCCTAGCATAGGTATGCCTGCCTTGAGAATGGAACATATATGTATATTGATTGATGATTGTTTGCAGCTTACGTTAGGTTCTCCTACTCCAACACCCTTGCATTGAAGAATTTTTAAAGTGTTTCGACCATCAATTTCTCTTCTAACCTCGCACTTAATGGGGCATCACTGACTTGGGATGGCTAATGGTTGTAAAAGACTTGTGGTCTTAATTATTTCCACCTTATTTTGTTGGCAAACCAAACATTCTACCACAAACCTTTGAACATCAATTTTAAGGCCATCCCAAAAAAATTCCTTCTTGACCCTGTGGTAGGTTTTCAAAAATCTCGAGTGCCCTCCTACCGGAGAGGTGTGCAATTCCAATAGTACCTTTTGTTTGATTTGGGAGTTCTTACATAAATACAAGCGATCTTTGTACCATAGTGAATCATTTTTCCATGTAAATGTATCTGAGGCACTAGAATTTTGTTGTAACCTTTGAATGATATTCCACACATTTTCGTCATTCTTCCATTCATCCCTTGCTTCTATTATCCAATCAGGTTGGATGATCGAGATAGCATAGAGAAAAGCCTCAACATCTTCATCCTTTCTTGAGAGTGCATATGCCACAACATTCTTCTTCCCTTTTTTATAGACAATTTCAAAATCATAACCCAATATCTTGGTCACCCATTTTTGTTGCTCTTCTGAAGACAGTCTTTGATGCAAGAAGTATTTAAGACTATCATGATCTGTTTTGACCTTGAAGTGCCTACCTATTAGGTAAGGGTGCCATTTATTCAATGCATGTAGTATTGCCATCATTTCCTTCTC
>JASDQU010370804.1:51548-62707 GCA_032191745.1 Picea mariana
CATTTCTTCACCTTCATCAAGAGTCCAAGTAGGACTGCCTGACGGCTTATTTGGTGTAGAATTTCCCTTTTTTGGTGGTATGTTGGCCAAGTATCACTTTTAAACCTTGATTTTGAGGTGGTTCTGCTAGACAATCTTTCTTTTGTTGTATCTCCAAAATTTCGGCCCTTATGGGTATAAAAAAATATTTTTTGTAGTTCTCTGATATTTCTTCTCTGCAATGCCACATGTCTTATCAAAATTAGATGTGCCAAGTGCAATTTATGGTAACTTTCCCATAGCTTGCTTATTTTTGGCCTATCGATGAGATCTCACTTGTATAGCATGCCTCGCCCAAAATAACTGATATACAATTCTAAAAATCGTACCAAAAAGATTGCAGATTGTCCACTATCCAATGCAACTAGTCTCACTCAATTTAGATACTCTAGGAATAAGTTAGGATTGTTTTACTTGGAACACCTGCGTGAGGCTAGTCATATAACCTATCTTCCACAAGGTGTATCTACAAATGTAAGATGACCCAGAAGAAGAATTTTTTATCACATGTACTTTAATAATTTCTATGAATATCCTGCAGATTTCAGGGTCTGAAACATTACAGAAAAAAAAATTATAGTAAAAATGTCACAATGAGCCAATTCAGGATGATTCTAGAACCCTATCTTACACAGGATGTATCTCTGAAAGTATAAGGCCTCTGAAGATGAAATTTTAACCCAGCGTACCTTGATCCATCTACTAAAAATACTCTAAGGGGTTCCTTCTGAAATGTCGTAGAAAACAAATTATATCAAAAATTCCAAAGTGTCTCAGATGTAGTAGTGAAACCCCAAGACCTTGAGCTCTGATACCATATGTTAGGAACCAAATATCAATATAGCATAGAAAAACCTCAGAA
This sequence comes from Picea mariana, assembly GCA_032191745.1. Lineage (NCBI taxonomy): Eukaryota > Viridiplantae > Streptophyta > Pinopsida > Pinales > Pinaceae > Picea > Picea mariana. The sequence goes on from JASDQU010370804.1 coordinate 52,450, forward strand.
TAAGTACTCAACGCCTTGAAAAAGAGATAAATTCAGATAATAAGCCTCTTTGAGGGGCAACCTCCTTATACCCACATAAATGTCCAAATACAAGATGATTCCAAATGAAAATGTCTCCTTGGAATATATAGGAGACTAGGAGGTACAATTACAACTAATGGACCCAAGCCAACATAAATAAAGTAACATTACTAATGTAATATGCCCCAATTAAGGGGTAATGTGCCACTATTTAGGGCTTAGCAGTACTCTAAACAACCTTGTAATTAATTTGATCACATTTTCCATTTATACTTATCCTTTACTTAATTATGATGATGTTTAGATGAAGGGGGTTTTTAGAATCATGAAATTGATTCAAGGGTCTCATGATTTTATGGGAAATTTTTTTCTTTATTTGAAATAGAGCCATCACGCTTATTTTTTATTTTTTGAAGTCATTATGGTGCCTCTTTTGAAATTTCTTATAAAAATCATTAAAGGATCTCCTGATAGTTCGTCGAGGCTCTTTTTAAGATTCTCCCTTCAAAATTTCTATGTCCCATGATGATCCATCAATCCTTTTTTTTATCTTTGAAATCTACTCTTCGAAATCACCCTTATAAACCATAGGCACCTATTCCAAACTAAAACATTCAAATTTTGAATTTACCAAATCAAATTTCATTCATCCATCCATTAACAAATTTAATAATTTGTAGTCATGTTTTTCGAAGGGAATCAAATGGAATTCATTGGATCATGCATTTTTTACATATGGAAGTTTTATCTTTTAAAATATATGATACTTCATTAGGTGTGATTTCATGTTTGGATGTTTCTCTTTTGAATTACCATGATAGTGTATTATAGGTCCATGTACCTTCAAAAATTATAGCTAAACATCAAGTACAATAAGGGAAGCACTAATTGAGTTGAAGATGGCCTTACATGACCTTTATTTGTGGAATTGACCACTATCCTAAATTCTTGTAGGAACATGACTTCACAATGGCCCCATCTATATGATAATGATCTTAACTTCATTGCTACATATTATAAAGTAGTGGAAAGTAAACAAGTTTCAAATTTTTACCTCCAGGATGGACTTATATATCATATGAGCCATCTCTATCTTTCTTTGTGTGAATCTAATGAGAAGATGATTTGGGAGGTTTTCTATAGTTGGGTCATAGGGAATTTGAGAATTTTTGCATGGAGAAGATAATGATAGTGCAATAGAAGTACTTTTGATGGTCCATGCTCTAATAGGATTTCAACAAATATGTTAGATCATTCATTACCTATGTGTAGTACACCTTAGTAGATAAAAGATAAAATATAACCCTTCACTTCAAAATAATGAAATCCATCCACACAATAAACAACACAATAATATAGAGAGAACCCTAAAGGTGGGGTAACACCATCAAATATTCCTTATGGAGGGAATCACTCCACAAGACACTGTTGCTACAATAAAACACTCAACATATCCAATACAATGATAGTCATGTATATATATGTTTTTTCATGAGTATTCCATGGATTATATGTTGAATACCCCTCACTATTATATTATTCCTTCCAAATTCCTATTGGACCTATTTAATACCCACCAACTACCAAGTGGGCCTATTCCATTCTATAAAGAAAAATTCCAGGTTTCTCTAAAGGTGGAAGATAAATTGGATAGAATACAATATAATCTTAGAGGCAAGTAAGAGAAAATTTTGGACGAGGAGGTACAACTATTGGAAGAGGAAAAGGAAGTGGATATATCATTGCATGTTATCCACGTCGTAGACAAGGGCACAAGAAGTTTGAATGTCAAGGAAAACAAAATTATGGAAGGAGTGAAGCAAAGGAACATGTGGCTAAGGCAGAAGAGTCTTTAGTTGTTGGTAATAATGTTTCAGAGATTCATCATGAGAAAGGAAATAATCTTATATTCAAAAGAGTGCTACTCAAGTAAGAGAAGAATATTGTTGAAGAACATGAATAGAGGAAAAGTATTTTCAAGACAAAATGCAAGATCTAAGGAAAGTGTTGTAACCTGATTATTGATGTTGGAAGATGGAAAATTTAATTTCAACAAAAATGATATATAAATTGAAATTGAAATGTATTCCACATCCTAGTCCTTAAAGGGTGTAATTGTTAGAGAGAGTTTTGAATAAGTGCAATCACTTATGATTGATAAATAGTATTGGTCTAGATTGTTTTTCAAATTCTGGAGTTGTGTTATGAGTTTCCTTTTGGTATTTTAACTCGTGTAACATTTGGGTCTTCTAGGTTTTTCCTTCAATAAGTGCATTGGTGTAGTATTGAGTCTAAGAATGGTTGAAGTTATTCATTACCTAGGGTGTGTGGTCATATTTTGTCCTAAGGTCAAAGTTGTAATTCCAAATGTTTGGTCACTAACTTGTCTGAGTCATGTCTAAATCTTATTATCAACTTCGATGTCTATTTGTAAATAATAGCCTCAAATATATTGCAACAATGTTAAGAGGAAGCACAACATTTTCCTAACATGGATGTTATTGGAAGTGCAAAGTGATTTCATGGATGATATAGCCCAATGAAGAAAAATACATGTGTCAGGGTGTTCCCAATAAACTCTTTTTTTTTTTTTGAATGGCATCCTAGGGATATAGGTGATTATAATGGTAGATCCATCAAGTTTTACTACCAAATTAGAAAAGGAAATTGAAGCAACTCACTATGGTTAATTAATCAACAATTCCTTTAGTGAGACATAAGAAGCCATAATACTAGAAATGGAAATGGAAGAAAGAAGATAACTCACTTAGAACTCATTGTTGTAGATGATGAATCTCTTTGCATTGAAGTGTAGAGTTGTGATAGTCCTATAATAGTGATCCATGTCCAAAATTACTTGCACACTAGATATAATCAATAAACACTAGATCTGCAATAATGAAATATGCATAATAGATAGACCTAGAACCCTCATGGGGGATGATTCCTCCCTTACCCTAGCTATGTTGGAACATCCCTTAAGGTGTTAGGGTTGGAACATACAAGGAATGAGTGGATGATAGGAGTGTACAATATTGTTGATTATGGTGGTGATGACAATGATGACAGTGATCATGACAATGACGATACTGGCCGCCATATGATGATGATAATGACCATGGAAATGGTGATGATCATTATGACAATTCCAATGACAACGATGACAATGATTATGATGACTATGACAATCACAATGATCATGATCATGATGACAACGACGATCATGATGATGATGTCGATGACGACGACGACGACGATGATGATGATGGTGGTGATGGTGATGATTATGATGATGATGATGATGATGATGACTATTATGATGATGATGATGATGATGATGATGATTACGATAATGATGATGATGATGATGACGATGATGATGACAATGACGACGATGATGATGATGATGATGACGATCATGATGACGACGAAGATGATGATGATGATGATGATGTCAATGATGATGATGAAAATTATGATGATGACGATGATGATCATGATGACGATTGCAATGAAGACGACGACGATGATGATGATGACCATGACAATGACGACGATGATGATCATGACGATGATGATGATGACCATGACAATGACGACGATGATGATCATGACGATGATAATGACGATGATGATGATGTTGTTGATGATGATGATAATGATGATGATGATGACGATGATGACAATGATGATGACGAAGATGAAGATGATGATCATGATGATCATGATGATGATTATGATCATGATGATAACTATGATCATGATGATGATGATGATGATGATGACGACGATGAAAATGACGATGATGATGACCATGATCATGACAATGATGATGATGATTACCATGACCATGATGAAAATGATGATGACGATGACGACGACTACGAAAATATATAATGATCACATAACTCCTACATTTCTGCAATATCATTGATCATATAAGTACTCATCCAAGTCTACATCTGAATCATATCATTCAAAATCGAAGTTGAAAGGATCGGCCATATCAACATCATCATCATCAAATTCATTTTCAATAATATCATTATCAATATGATCATTGAGAACATTTCCATCTACATCGGGATCAACTTCTTCGACTTCTTCATCTGATAGTACATGTACCTCATGCTCCTCTGCATCTTCTTCTTCTTCAATATCATCTTCTTCTAGTAAATTATACTTTACAGGCCTTCCTCTTGGATCATATCTAACAATGTACGACCAACATGCTTTACCTGGAACCTCTGAATAAAATACTTGTTTGCATTGGCTTGGAAGAGAATATGTACTTGGCTCAAACATCCTTGTATTAACCATGGTAAATCCATTGGCATGCTCAATAACAGTTATTTTGAGATCATGTTCATTCATCCGTAACCTGTACCATTTGACCTAAAACAAAACTAACTTGAAGGAATTAAAGTCACACTTGATTATATCATTCAAATACCCATAGTAACTATTTTCAAATATGTTTGGATGCATGTCACTTCTAGAGGAAACATTAGTGAAATGAAAAGCTACAGTTATCCCAGAATCAGAGGTTTTCTTCTTATCATCCAACTTTTTGATGTGAAACTTATGACCATTGCACCACATATCCTTGTGGTGTTTCAACTGCAATGTACCCCACACGTAAAAAATGCACATTTTTCAATGAATAAACATGATATTTACACTTAATAAAACTTTATAAAAGAAATGCACCATGACCAGCTAGATTAATATAATGGAAAATAATTGAAACATGATGTGGGTGAATAATATGCTTGCTTGTAAATATTTAATAATAATTGATTATGGAAGTAAAATAAAACTTAAATAAGTACAATATAGAAATAAATCAATATTAATGAAAAGTATTATAGATATCTACCATCTAAATACCTTTCACTTTCCTCATTCTAACTTTCCCGACCAAGACCTCCCCTTCAAATTTGTTAATGGAATTGAGATCCCAAATTTGAGGCACCTTGATGATTTTTGCTACTAATTTAGGAAGATAATAACTAATATACACAAAGGATTGATATACAATGCTACACCATAGATCCCTGAAGACATGCTCTCTATCTAACGAAAGCCTTCACTGACTTCAAGTGCCCCTCCACCATCCACATTAACCTTGTGTGTACAAGTCCACACATTTCAATCTCCTCAACTTGGTGTATGAGGTAGTGTTCTTGTGCATTGAAAAATGTCAGAGGTAGATACTTTTTCATTTTGCACATTAGCCGAGGAATTTATCTCCTCCAATATTTTATATCTTCTTTATGGATTTATTTAGATGACAATGACCTACACATGATATATCAAATCAGATCATAGTTTCAACAACAATGTCATATATACATTGAAAGTAAAACAGATGTTGACAAGTTGAGAAACAATGATTTTGCATATAAATCATTAATACTTACCTCATGTATTTTCCAAGATCATATATAAAAAAAATTAAATTGTTGTCAAAGCTTTTGAGTAGAGATAGAGGTAGAACATATTGTAACAACAAATGGATCATTAATTTTTAGGAAAATAAAACCATATTGTAACACTGAAAAGTTGTATATTTACCAATACATAAATCTACGTCAAAAACAATTACCTTAATGAAGGTATTTTAGTCACGAGTTTTCACCCCACCAAATTCACCTTTCTCTGTTAAGATATTCTTTATGTTTGAAGAAAATACCGTGGGAAATTTAATTTTGTGAATGACCTCTTTTACAACATTGCTTTCTTGCTCTCTAAATAACCATGGAAGACTATTTTGGCGTACTCCATTTCTATTTGAATAAATCACATTTTGCAGTGCATGATTGGCTTCCTGAATGTCAGTACAAATTTTGACAAGTTTTTCTTTGTCACTCCTTCCATCTATAATTCTCCACAATGTTTTTGTTACATTCTTCCCAATATGCATTGTATCAAACAAATGAGTTATTTGTAGGTGCTCATAGTATGGAAACCTATTGAATTGTAAAGGGCAACTCTTAATTCCTCATGGAATCCCATTAATTCCTTGACGACATTATGAAAAGTAATTAATGAGATTACAACAATAATTGTTAGATACAATAAACAGAATTCGATATAAATTAAAATAGAAAAACATTAATATATATGCAAACACATAAACTAAATGCTTACCTTGATGGTTTAATCTACTATATTCCAACTTATGTAGGTGAGGTTTCATTCTTCGTGGTTTTATCCCAGTCTCTTCTTTCGAATTGAAAAGATGTTTTTTATGTAGTTTGATACCTATGGTTCTTAGGGAGGAAGTGTCTATACTCATCAAATACATCCTTTCCTAGACTTCTTGAACGATGCGATTTCATCCTAGGACCACAAATTGGACATGCACATTTACCCTTTGTTTGAAGACCTACAAGATTATATGGATTAATGTCAATATTATATATATAACAAGGATTGATATTTAAGAAGCATGTATCATATGTTCATAAAATTATATACTATTAAATTCCATTAGTATGTTACATACCACAAAAATGTGTTAGCCCTGGGGCATCATGAATTGTCCATGTAACAATTCCATGGAATTGAAATTGCCTTTGCCCTATTGGTCTAGAGATGTCATAAATAGTGATTTCATCCCATACTTTACTAGCTCGTCGACAAGAGGCTCAATATATAAATTCATATCTTTAAATTGGTACTTACCAAATTAGGTGAACGTACACATAATTACTACCTTGTATATATATAAGTAATTATACAACAAATAATAAAAATGAAATACAACGTTCAAAACAATTTTGTAAACAAATACTTGGAAGAATCATTTCCAACATTGTGTTCTCCCTCTTTATTGACATCCAAGGAGTAAGGTTATTGTTTATAACAAAAATAGGCCACACTGAGTAAACAGAACTAAGCTCACCAAATTGATTGACACTGTCAACCTCCAATGAAAGCCTGACATTATGAGGTTCTTCTTTAAAAATTGGCCATATTTCATCGATGTTCCTAAATGTAGAACCATCTGCAGGAATTCAAAGAAAACCATCTTCACTTATGTTTCATGCATGGTAATCCATAAACTGTGCAATGTTTTGGCACCTAAACAATCATTGCAAATGTGGAATTATCGAAATATGACGAAGAACCTTGTGAAGCACCCTTTTTGTTACTTGATCGGTTCAATATCTATTGATTTGACATTGCGGGCATTATGTTTCTGATGTGTATTTTCCATAATATATAATATGATAATTCAGACATGCATCGATATCATGATACTCCATTCCAATATCTTTTGTAATGGCACACATCTCTTTGTATGTGGGATGTAAATTATTTGACAGTGGTAAGAAAAATTCACCTAACAATCTACAGCATAAAAACAAACTAGTTAATGTAAATAATAGTAATGAAAATATTGCATCCTTAATTTACACATTAATTGACACTAAAAATAGAGAAAAATAAAGTCGACCTTTACATATAATATGTGATGAATTATATTATGTACCTTAGGATCTGTGTGAGACAAGTGTTTGACAGACCATTCTATATCTTCAAGTTCACCAACAAAATTATAGCAGAGAGAATATTTGTTCTTGACCCTTCACAAAGGGGTTGTTCTACCTTCTCAAGCAGAGGTACATCATAAATATCATCATCATTTTCCTCATTGATAGGAGAAAATATGTCATGGATCAATCTGTTTGTCCCATCATCTGGCTCAACAATATTATTGGTGTCATATTCTTCCATAGGATTGGTGTCATCTTCAATATCCATACCGTCTTCCACATCTTGTACAATAGTATTTCTAATACTACTTGGAAGATATTTATTCGATGATAAAACCTAGGAGGATTTATGTTTACAATTACAAACAATCGATAGCATTAGTGTATATAAAAAAACTCAAAACAATTTTATATATATATAAATATAATCAATACAAAGACATATATAATGAATAACTTACCATGGGACGAAATGTATTCCCCCCTTCACAATTCTTATCTGTAAAACAATGTTTTTCAGTTGTTTTCCTTACAACTCTTCTTCTTTTCAAGCCCCTACATTCATAGCAAGGGAAATAACATTTCCCATCAATACCGACCAGTGCCTCCCATGCATCCCTTAACCTAGCAACTGTCCTTTCACTCTCCTCGTGTGTTGGAATTGGGATTTCCAATATTAATTACAACAAAATCCACTGAAGCAATATAAGTACATTAATATATGAATTATATATTCTAATTACGGTACAAATATCAATTTTCTTCATAGATTTATTAAAGGTTTATAACAGTAATCAACAAATCAAAACCATACATTTTTACCACATAAGTTCCAAAGCTTCACTATACGCAAGTAATAAAATCAAACAATAAAAGAGAATTACACCAAGACAAATTGTATAGTAATTAAACAAAATTGAGTAGACATGTCCATACCTATATATTTCCTAGGGAAAAACTTGTGTCCCCAAATGAAAGAGGGTCTAAGGGTTAGGGATCTAATATCGATATTTGAAAAAGAGAAAAAGTAATATTAAAAAATTGTAACCTTCAAAGTACAAAATTAGAGCTATGCAGATCAAGAATTGGATTTGAGGCATGTCACACATAGAAAAAATACTAATAAATCATGCAACGAACAATTAGCATAAAAATATTTTATAACCGTCACTCTACAACAAAAATTTTGAAACCACTAACCTCTGTCTATCATTCAACGAATGTTGACTATGTCAAAGTTGACCAAATTAGTGAATTTAGTGATTGTTAAACCATTTTTAAATGTGTAGTTGGCATCCTCTATGTTCATCGATAGATCGACAAAATTTCCTCTAGGTTCATCGAAAGATCGATGAAGATAGATGTTCGTCGGAATTTCGACGTTATCAGGGCGCCCAGAAAAAGAAAAAAAAAGAATAAAATTTGAATAATTTGCGACGATATGATTGAATTTTTCCTTATCGTTAAATTTGTTTGTCGAATTGAAACCCCATATGTAGTAATGTCTAAATTTGACATGAAGGATATTAGCGTTGCAAATTTCATTTTGGGAATGGAAATAAAAGAGATCAGGCAAACATGAAACTCTATTTAAATCAAAAGAAACATGTCAAGACAATATTTCATAGTTTTAATATGTAGGAATGTAAATCGTTCAAGGTTCCTATTCTTGTAGGTGTAAATTTATCTGCAGATCAGTGTCCCAAGACACATGAAGAGGAAGAGGACATGTCTCATTTTTTGTATGCTAGTGTGGTTGGAAGTTTGATGTATGCAATGGTCTATACTAGATTAGACATTGCACATGCAGTGGGATTTTTTAGCAGGTATATGTCAAAACCAATGAAGGAGCATTGGACAACAGTAAAGAGGGTTTCCAGGTATTTGTGTGGCACTGCTAGTTATGGATTGTGCTACCAAGGAAGACCAGGATTGGACAAAGTGTTAGAAATACATGGGTTTGTTGATGCACACTAGGCTGGAGATCTAGACCATAGAAGATCTACAAGCGAGTATGTGTTTAACTTGTTTTGACGAGCAATAAATTGGATGAGAAAAAGACATGTTGTGGTGGCACTCTTAACTACATAAGTTGAATACATGGAAACCAATCATGCAAGCAAGGAAGCAGTATTATTATAAATATTGTGTTTGGGTATTGGGTTGGTATAGCAAGTTGTAAGGATATATTGTGACAATCATAGTGCAATATCCCTGGCGAAGAACCTGGCTTATCATTCAAAGACAAAGCATATTGATGTTCAGTATCACTTTGGGAGAGACATGGTTGGAGACAAGAAGGTGTTGTTGATGAAAGTGGACACTTTGGAGAACATTGCATATTCATTAAAAAAAAATTGAGCACTGATAATTTCTCTTGGTGTAGAGGACCTATGGTCATTTCTTCCCTGGATTATTGACTATGTAATCCTATAACCCCTTGTATGCAAAGAAAACAACAAGTGGGACAATGTTGGTTTTGTGTTATATTATTTGGAAAATTGATTCCATTTATTGTACACTAATATGGGATCAAGGGGGTTAGGGAAGGGGGGGGTGATGAGGTCCCCCCTGTAAGGAGGTTCAGGGTCAGAGCCCCTGAAAAAAAATTTGCATTTTTTTGCATCTGTTTTTTGTTGTTTTTTGCATATGTTTTTTGGCAGTTTTTCGACACATGGTTTTTTCCGATGGTTTTCTAATTTCAGTTAAGAAATTAGGGTTGTTGACTAATT
>JASDQU010370805.1:28084-43593 GCA_032191745.1 Picea mariana
GAGGGATGCTGCTTGTTTTATGGTTTTTCTAGAATAGCCTAGGATAACCTTGCAAATAGTTCTCTGCTATCTCCAATCAATGTGTATGTTACTTCCTCAATTATGTGCAAGAGAAAAACTAGATATAGGATCTAGATTGTATGCACTTCCCCTGATTGCATGAATAGGTAGAGGAAAGGCTATCTTGGTGTAATATTGGGTTTATATGCATTTTTTAAGGGATGATAATTGCATTTGCATCCCTGACAATAATGTACGTACCAGGTTCTTGTGAAAACACTATGCACAGGCAACAATATTATATCTTGTAAGCCTGGTACCATATGTCAAAATATAGATGATGCAACCAGAATTTGCTTATGTATTGATCTGACAAAATGTAGCCAATAGAATGCACTCATTTTGAATAACGAACAAGTCGAAAGAAAAACAAATTCCGACAAGACCTTTGAAAACATGCCATTCAGATGGACTTCAGTTGCATTACCCAAAATCAAATAAGATGGCAGCCGGATCAGTACCTTGTTTATTTATTTACAGCTGTAATATCTGAAACTGAAACATTAGAAACCAGCATGATTTCAACAGATATAAAAGTCACTAAATATTCAAATCAGCCTCAGTGGCGACACTGGAAAAGCTTTTCCTATCATGAGAATACCCTTCAAGTGAGGAGGTCCATCAGATGCAAAAAGTAACCTAACTAATATTGGAAACATGTTTATTTTTCCATTACTTCCTCAAGAAGCTTGGTATCTGTCATAAGCTTTACTGATCCATCTTAAACATGTCCATCCTTTCTTTGTAGTCATCAAAGAAAACTAAGCGCTATGTTGTCCATAAAGCTGTCATATGAGTCTCCCCATTGTTTCTGCTTTGGTTACTGTGAGACAAGAAATTTGTGCAGGCAGCAGGAGTTTCCGCTCTCTTATTCTCCTCTGAATTTGTCTTTCTTCAACCATCTCATCTTCCGCTAGTTTTGTGTTCACATGAGGAAGTCAGTACACAAAAGACATGAGACTCCCCTTTAAAGCCCAAGTAAATATATATTCTCATCATGGAGACGAACTATATCATCACTGAGACACCAACCACCTTACAAGAACACCACCTCAACCAAAATGTCCCGAACTAGTATGCTTGCAGCGTCATACACAAACCAATCCTTCTACAATCCTCCAAGTGCAATGTTGAAATTCAGGGTTCTTTGGTTTCATTCATTCAAAGAAAAATCTAGCACTATAATAAATCCCATAGAGTCCATGCATACAGATCAACATCTATCTAATCAATGCCTTGCTTCATTTCAAGTAGAAGACTACTGTTATAAGCAAGTAATCTGACATAGAATTTTGTAGACGGTATGATAGGAGTAACATATCATTGAAAGTTGTAAATCTGTTTTTGTACATCTTTACACATCTTAGCAAAATGGCCTTGAAGCTTTGCCTCCAATCCTAACCCAAAAACCACTGAGAATGACATTCATTGTCAAAGATAAACAGCTATCGTTTAACATCTACAAATTTAAGAACACTAGAGAGATCCTAATCCTGATCCTGTTCAAACAGAAAAGGTCTACCATCTCTGATTTTTCCTTCATTTTCCCGGCTGATAGATGCTCGCCTTTTTCCTCATTTTAAGTTCTTGAGAGGAGAAACTGGAGGCCTGTTTGGAAGAAAAATGTCTTTTTTAAGGGATGCAAAGTTGCCATTTTGAGATTTTTTAGAGATGGAGCCAGATGAACTTTGGGGTGGATATGACCTAGGGACGCCAATCTGAGCACCATAGCTATGTGAGCTCTTCATCTTCTTCCTGTATGGATTATCCGGCTTTGCTAGGTCATCTAAGCATTTGACATCTGCTAAAGATGAAAATGACTGAGATTTGCCTCCATAAAACTTCGACAGCCCTCTCCTATAAGTACAAATCATAGCATCATACTTAAGCTCCACCAAAATCTAGCTTTCTAAAAAACGAATGGAAAAAACTACCAAAACCTAGAAAAGAAATATGATAGTTCATAACAGGGAAACATGCCATACCAAATTGCAGATTAAACAAAATTCTAATCGCAGATGCAGATTAAAGGGGAAAGCAAATGTAGGTTCTAGATTAAACTAAAAACCAATACCGATTGCAGTTTAAAGGTGAAACGCAACAAGAGAATGTAGATCAAACAAAAACTAAATACCTAATTCTATATCAAATAATATTCCAAGTTTGAAAGAGAAACCCCATTCCAAACTCTAGATTAAACAGCACTGCTATACCAATTTCACATAAAGGGAAAAGCCAATACCAAACTGTACATTAAATAAGAACCAAGATATGCAATCTGGGCATTGATTGACTGTTAAGATTGATTAAGTATCAAGCCGTTCACCAGGATTCCAATTTGCTCTGGTCTGCCCAACCTGAGTAGCTTGAGTTTCAACGGAATGAGGCCAGGTGCCAAGTCCCCAGTGATTTTCGCAGAATTTTCTATTTCCCTTTGTTAGAAGGATTAGGATAGCCCTAGCTTCCTTCCCTTTGCAGATCTCGGGTAATACCTTTCAAGGCCAACCCTTCTAACAAAGGTAATAATGCATCCCCACAAACTACCCCAACAAGTTGAATAATATATGGGCTAATATGACTGGTGGCTGAGCTACCCCTCAGTCTTGGCACCTAATTCAATCGAAATATGTTCTATGTGGGCAACCCATCAAGGTGCATTACTGAAACAAAAAATAAAAAACCAATTTATTTGACCTCTGTAGATTAACCAAAACCTAGCACCAACTGAAGGTTAAAGCAAAAAACCCAGTATCAATAGCAATTGGAGCTAAACACAACCCAGTGACCAATAACAGCTAAAAGGAACATTAGTAGTTAATCTCAGCTTCGGAGGAAAAGGCCTACTATCAAAATATACCTTCAAAAAAGCCCATAAAATCAAAAGATCAGATCTCCATAAGAAACTGAAACCAACCCTATATGATTTGGATAAAAAACCCATTTCCATAGCAGTTTAACCAGAATCAACAAGCTAAAATGCTGTGGATTATAAAGTGTGAGTGTTAAGACTAATGTTTTCCTACATTTCAATGACTGTTTCTTCAGTTCTATTTTTAAAGTGGAAATGAAAACAAAACTTACTTGAAAGGCAGGTTGGCCCTGAGAGAATTTACTTCATACAGAGGCCCATCACCTTCAGATGATGATGATGAAGAAGAATCTGAGGAAGAAGAGGAAACAGAGCCCTCTATGTCTTCAGAAGAAGCGGACGATGATATAGAATAAGAAAATGAATCAGATTCATCCATGGTCCCATGGCTGTTTAGTGACTTCATTTGGCACGAAGCATCCATACTCTGTAATACACCTTGAAGCACAAGTCGACCTGGGTTTGAAACTGCAATCCACCATACGTTTGAAGATGGCTGCCACCCCCAAATTCAGATCTGATAAAACACTGCAAACGAGGAAAAACACTGCCCAGACTCTACTTCTACTTGATATATTTCTATGTCTATCGGTGAGTTTATTTGGATCAGATTGGATTGAATGAGGATGTGCGTGTGATCAAAAAGATATGTGCAAGTGGGTTCCTTTTCAAACTTCTCGTACAAGGAACATGATAACGAAGACATATTTTACGAAGGATAAACGTATGGATTTTTCTTTTCTAGGTTAGATTCGCCATTATCTTGTTTTGTTGAACTATGGGCCCTGCTTGACAAGGTACTCCACTTGCTTGAGTTGTCCATAGTTAGAAAAAAGGTTGATGGGAAGAGATAAGCTTTGAGACTTATCCTTATCTTCTCTATCTTTCTTTTTTATACTATATCGTCCTCTCCTTATAAAAGATTGGAGTGGCATGTTCTGTCACATTGTACAATTTTTAACAAAGAATCAATTTTTGGTAGATTTTTTTATTTTTATTTACCAAATTATATTCCAAACTATATTCACTTTCTAGGCGTGCCATGTGAGGTAATGTGTTGTAATTTTGTTGTTCGAACATAAGGGTCTTCATAAACATTTCATTATATTGTTGTTCTTGATTTATTGGGCTCATTTCAAATGTGGTGGTTGTAATAATAAAGACCAAATCTCAAGGACAATTCTAACTTCTTTGTCATAAGATTTTTGGGATATAGTTTGGCATAACCAACTACATAGACATGCCACATGTATTTTTTATTTTGTTGAAATTTTTATGGCAAGTTTTTCTTTTGGGAGGAAACTATTTTGAAATTTTATATGAATGGTAATATTCATGATCCATCTCATTAATCAGTGGGATGGTGGTTGAAGGGTATGAGTTGTCTCTAATTATAATACCTAATTTCAAGATGTAAAAGTGAGGTTTTCATTTGTTAAATAAGGAAGAAACTATTTTGAAATTTTATATAAATGGCAAAATATTCATGATCTAAATGGGGTTGTGGTTGAAGAGCATGAGCTACCTTTATATTTGAGGAGCCATCTAATCTTGTAACAAACTTCTTTCCAATTGTCAAAATTTAGTGATATAGAAAGTTAGAGTTCCCATCGATCCACAAATTTGATTGAGTTTTTGACGACCTAAGATAATTAAGAATTGGGTAAAACCTCTATAGGCATTGTTCCACCATGCACAAACCTTGGATCATAGTAGAATTATGCTCATGCATGAAATTTATATTGGATTCTTATCATATTTGTGGCCAAAAAGAGGAATTGTTTGCTACAAAATTAGCTTCCATTCAAATTTGATACCTAACTTCAACACACAAAAGTGAGATCTTCATTAGCTTAGAGGCTTGTCGTATCATATGAGTTAAAGTTTCACAGGGTTTTGAAAATCTAGAAATAGAGGTTTAATGATTTGAAAATGTTTAAGTACTCAAAATAGATAAGAATCTGTAAAAATTGTGATAATTGTTTTACCAATAGTCAAATTTTGTTCTGGGTAATTATTTATAAAATTTTCTATTATTTTCTATCAATTTTGAAAAAAAAAATATTGGTTACATGGATTATGAGCCCCAACTATATTTTTTGGTTTTTTTAACTTCTTAGAGGAATATACACCCCTGCAACTACCACTATCTATAACTGGCATATCCCCGAAGTGGGGGAAAGGGCACATCGAACTGAATGTGAGTGGTTATATTGTCCAAAGAGGAGAGGTGTGGTTTTTTGGATGGTCTATGAGTAACCAATAGAGGAACCCTTTAACAAGTTCCATGTGTTTCTTATCCATCTGTATGTAGATGTTAGTCATGCTTTTAGTACCAAGCAAAAGGAAGTTTCAATTGATTAATCCTTCGTTAATGGATATCTGTTGGGAGGACTTGATGGAGAGGTGGTGATATATAAAGGGAATCTCTTGAGAACTAATGGATTAGGAAGGAATTGAAAGTCATTGTTGCATATTTGGATATTGTTACAAGTAATTGATACAACTCAATTAGAGGCAAAAAAACATTGTGTCATATGAGATTGATAGGCCACATTGCACAAAAATAAAATAAGGTATTCCCCATATGTACAGGTGTTAGGTGCTCATTGTTATATCCAAACATCGAGTTTCCCCATCTCAAAGAAAAAATAACCATTCAACAAGCTTTTTGCACATTTGTCTTCCCTATAAACATTTAAGGATAATGCTTTGAACTGCTAAAATTTGCAACACTTTGAAATCATAAAACCTCCATAAAACATCATTATTGTTTGATTAGTTATAAAAATCAAAGACCACTCTATAGCCTTTGGTTTTTCTTTTTACTCTATTAGGGGTTTGATTGTGCATGACAAGCTATAAATAATAGTAGAATTCTTTTGATATATGAATATATCATGTTTATTTCTAGTTGTGGTACCTCACTTGAACAATGAGGCGAGTGAAGCTAAGGAGGATGTGAGAGGATAAGGTGCCATGAGTAGTGACCTAGAGAACGAGGTCAACAATGTGTTAACACAAGGATCTGCAGACTGTTTCTTAAGAATAAGACAGAAATTGAGGTTTACCCTTAAGAGAATTATGGTGTAAATCATGTGGCATTATGCCCATGATTTCCACAGGGAAAACAAAAAAATTGGAGTCCTAAGCAGCTCAAGCACCCTCTCTCCACTTATCACATCTCCCTGCCCGATACCTCCTCTCAACTCCCGACACCTATCCCACTCACATTCCACTCTCCCTTATACGTCACCTCTTCCTCGCCTATCACACCTCCCTCGTTCCTCTGCCTTCTATACCTTTCCCTTGCCATCGCAACCTCGTCCCAGCCTCCGCTCCCCCAATCGCTTCCTTCCACATGGTCGTCGCTCACTCGTTGGGCCATGCGAGTTTTTTCCAAGCACCTCGCTCCACATCACCCCTGCACATACGCTATCAGACTGCCACCTGAAAAGCTCGCATTGGTCACAGACAAAGACCATTCATGGCCTCGAGGCGTCAGGATGGACTCACAGAAGTCATTGGCACCGTTTGAGAACAGTTATGGGTGTCAGGCCTAGTCCTAATCCCAGTGAAGATAGTTATTGAAGATTGTGGGCAGCAGTTGAGACCTCGCCTCATCTCATAAATGGAAAGCGTTGCAGAGAGAAACCATGAAGGCACACTTACAATCCGAAGCTTCCTTATGGGAAATTTTTCCTGTAAATCACATAACTATGCCTGGCTCCCGTCTGACATAATGAGGTCTGCAAAACCTGACAGAGTGGGTGCTGACTGAAGGCTTTGAAGACAGTGATCTGATCACATTCTTGATGGTTGCAGCATTTTAGTATATATAGTCAGTTTTGATATTTTGTTAAGGTTGAATGGTTGAGCTAGGCTCCCTTCTATTGTAATATTTTGATTGAGAACAACTGGTTCTCTGGTTATGTATTTGTTTTTGAGACATCTTGGTTAATCTAAGTCAACTTTCTTACTCCATATTATTTGCCTTTGATACTGAGAGAGTTCATGTTTGATTGATTCACATGGATTGTTGTAACTGTATTATGATAAATGTTTGATTATAGTATTGTTATGATTTCTTTCAGCTTCCTTGAAATTTGAATCCAAGAGGACCTTGTGTTTAATTTTTTCCTCCTTAGGCTACTGGAAACCTCTACACCTTTCTCACTAAATCTTTCTCCTACTCACCCTTACTCCAACTTACTGACTGAATTTGATTCAAGACCTCAATGGTTGGTGCATGCTAGTCCATATTTCTGAGTTAGAATGCTACTATTATTGAGTTTTCTCCATTTGACCACTCAAAACTCAATTACCTGTGACATATAAACTGATGGGCACTGGGATTACCATCAATGCAATCTAAAGGTGACTTCTAGTGCTAACATTTCTGGCGTCGTTGTCGGGGAATGAATTGAATACTTTTCCCTGGGATAGAATGACAAAGAAGCTTTGATTATGAAGGTGCATCAGATATCAGTACCATTGTAGATTGCAACTTGCACCTGATGAATCCACTTTTTTGACTCCACTGTTTCAGTTCTGGCTCCTAAAGGTAGACACACAAGGTCCACTTCACTGCTACCTCTAGCAACGTCTGAAGCTGAACCAGAGGAAATTATCAGAAAGGGAAAGACTGCTCAAAAAGGTACCTCCATGATGTACCAAGTTTTTCTGATAATTTGCATAATCCCTCTTTACAAACTCCAGTAGTTGTTTCTAATTCTCCTATTATACAAACTACGAGAGTTTCAAGAAATTTAAGTATTGGGAGCTTTCCTACCGATTTCTCCCCTCCTATTCTTGGTTTGAAAAGAGAGATCTTTGACACCCCTTTCTCCCTCGAAGCTGTGAAGTGGAAGGAGAGAGCTTTGACCTTAGAAGACTTTCCTATTCCTCCTCATATTAGAGGTGTTGTAGTTGCAGAAGGGGAGACTTTTGTTCCTCAAGCCCCTTGTCTTTAGCTCCTAGTAACACTGTCCCAGTTTCACATAGCCCAACTCCATCCCCTCTTGGTTCTCCTCTAGTTCACATACAAATGGCAGGATCTAATCCCCCCAGAACTAGAATCGAATCTATAGTAGTTGCTAGGTATGCCCCTCTTGTCCTGCCTCAGCCTCTGAATGCTTTGCCAACCGATGTCTACCTTAAGCAGTTGCTCAAGTTCACAGGTGAGGGAGACATAACTGCAAAAGAACATCTTGAATCCTTTTATAGTTATACAGACAACCATGCCATTGAGAATGAAGATGTATGGATGAGGATTTTTGTTCATAGCCTTGATGGTGAGGATAGGAAGTGGTTTAGGGCTTTTCCCCTTGGATCTATCACCGGGATTGAGGCTTTAGATGATGCTTTTCTGAGCTAGTGGGGGGACAAAAAGGAATTTTTGTATTATATCACAGAATTTGGATCCCTAAAGAGGAAAGAAGGAGAGCCTGTCTTTGATTTCTCTCAAAGATTCAACAAAATGTACAATAAGATCCCTCCCGAGATAAATCCTACAAAGACCTCTGCCAAAATCACCTATGACAGTGCTTTTGAACCTAATTTTTGCCTTTTACTAAGAGAAAGGAGATCTACCTCCTTATCTCATATGCAAGATGCAGTCATGGAGGTAGAATCTAACATAGTGGCATCTCATCAACTTAGAGGGAAATCTGATAAGGACAGGAGAAAGAGTAGAACTGAAGCCTCAACCTCTGATTCCTCTATTGTCCACCCCCAAGTTGATGAACTTACCAAATTAGTAAAATCTATTTCTGCTGAGATGGAAAAGTTAAAGTTTGAGGGAAAACAAACCTATAGAAATACACAAAATGTTGATAATAGAGATGGTTTCAGGAGACCTAATAATGCTCCTCGGACTCTTACAAGAGATCCCATAAACAGATAAAGGGATGACCAAAAGATCAAAACTCCCTTACAAAACATTTTTTTGGCTGATGAGGAAGGAGAAGATGAAGAAGATGATCTTGAGATCCATTGCTTGGGTGACACCCCTCCATCCCATCACTTAACCCAATCTACATATGGGAAGTCCTTAATGGATAATCAAATAAATGAATTAAGTAAGGGAGAGAAGGCAAAAGAGAATCCTAGTAGATATGATCTTAGATCTAAAAAGAAAGGGGAAAAGACTAATGCTTCTGATCAACCCACAAAAACAGAAAAATCTGCCAAGGCTATGATAGTTGGCAGCAAAGATAAATTTTCTCAAAGCCCCCTAGTTTTGGTTAAGGATCCTATCCCAGAAGTCAAGGAGATCCTAAAATCTCCACCTTCCTTCAGTTATGAAAATGAGATCCAAAAAATCAAAATCCCTGTGCCATTTTCAGAACTGATAAAAATTGAAGAAGTTAAGAAATGTCTTTCCAAAATGTTGTTGTCCGAATCCTACTCAAATACCATTGACTCAGTTAATCTTTAAGATGAAAATCCAACAGTCATCTTAGGTCCTTTGATAGAATATAGAGATGATCCATCCCCTCCCTTCTATACATCACTAAACATACATGATAAGGTGTTGCATAATTGTTTGATGGACTCAGGGGCATCTCACAATCTCATGCCCAAAGCAGTCATGGATGAACTTGGATTAGAAATCACAAAAGCCTACCATGAATTATATTATTTTTACTCTAGGAAAGTGAAGTGTCTTGGGGTCATCAAAGATCTGGTTGTGACCTTGTTTCAGTTGCCCATGAAAAGTGTGGTAATGGACATTGTAGTGGTTGATGTTCCCCCCAAGTTTAGTATGTTATTGTCAAGATCTTGGATAAAAAAAACTTGGGGGAACTTTGCAGATGGACCTCACATATGCCACCATTCTTGTGTTTGGGGGTGAGCATAGAAGACTTTACAGGGAAGCTCAGTTGGCCTACATCATTAGTGATGAAACAGACCCCACCAACCATCCTATTTTTGCTATTGACACTGATTTGGGATCCAACCTATTGCAACTCACTAATACTCTTGAACCTACTCTTGAAATCAGAAAACAATCCATTACTCTTTGTGAAATCCCTCGTCCAACTACCTATGTTTGGAAGATGTTCTTGGATGGAGCCTCTTCTAAGGAAGGTTTTGGTGCTAGAGTGGTCTTTGTTTCACCTTGTCAAGAGACTATACCTTTGTCCTACAATCTAGAATTTGAAGCTACAAATAATGTGGCAGAGTATGAAGCTCTTGTTTTGGGTTTAAGGGCTGCAAAATACATGGGGATTGAAGAGCTATCAGTATTTGGGGATGTAGAACTAATTGTTCATCAGATCAAAAATATTTATCAAGCCAAGCACCCTAGGCTTAAGACTTACAGAAATGAAGTATGGGACCTAGTTGACAGTTTCTTCCTAGCTTTCAACATTTCATTTATTCCAAGAGAGGAGAATACCATGGATGATTCTTTGGTTGTTTCAGCAAGCCATTTTAGAGTCCCATTTCCACCTAAACTCAAGTATGGTGTAGGGGTGAAATATAGACCCTTTGTACCTGACAATATCAAGCATTGGAAGGTGTTTGAGGATGATAATGAAAACAAAAAGTTTCTTGAGTCTGTTGATGAGTTCTCTGCATTACATATTGATCAGGATCATGATTATGAAAGTAGCCCTCACGCTGATGTATTTTTAAATAAAATTGTTGATCACCATATTGTTCAGTTTCCTAGCAACCACATTCCGAAGGGACTAGTTCCCTTGGAAAGATTATTTAATGGGAATGATGTGGCAGTAAAGTTTAGAGGTTCAACTGATGATGTTGAAGTAGCTGAGTACAATATTGGTACAAAGAAGGATCCCAAATTTGTCAAGTTGTCAAGCAGCCTGTCAAGAGAGAAAAGGGTCAAATATGCTGGTCTATTAAAGGAGTTTGTTGATGTGTTTGCCTGGACATATGAAGATCTCAGGACATATGACACAACTATCATTGAGCACAAGATCCCATTGAAGAAAGAGTCCAATCCATTTAGGCAGAAGTTGAGACAAATAAATCCTATGTTGCTTCCCATTATGGAGAAGGAGGTTAAAAATATTTTGGATGCCCAGATTATCATTCCTTTGAGGTATTCTAAATGGGTGGCCAACTTGGTCCCAGTAAGAAAGAAGAAAGGAAAAATCAGACTTTGTGTGGATTTCTGAAATTTGAACAGAAGCTCTAAAAAAGATAATTACCCCTTGCCCAATATGGAACACATATTACAAAGGGTGACAGGGGAATCCATGATGTCTATGATTGATGGCTTTTCTGGCTACAATCAAGTCTCTGTATTACCTGAAGAAAGAGAGAATACAACCTTCACCACTCCTTGGGGTACATTCATGTACACTGAGATGCCCTTTGGATTGATGAACGCATGAGAAACCTTTCAGCGAGCCATGGACATAGCTTTTATTGGAGAAAAGGACAAGTTTGTGGTCATTTATTTGGATGACATAACAGTTTTCTCACAATATGATAAAGAACATTATGATCATTTGAAAAGAGTCTTCTTGAAATGCAGAAAATTTGGTCTCTCTTTAAATCCCAAGAAGTCATTATTTTCCATGAAAGAGGGGAAACTGTTGGGGCACATTGTGTCAGTTGAAGGGCTAAAGATTGATCCAAGAAGGGTAGAAGCTATCCAAGCTTTGTCACTCTCTAGATCCAAGAAAGAATTTCAGTCTTTTTTGGGGAAAATTTATTTTCTGAGAAGGTTTGTTTCAAATTTTGCTGAGTTGGTAAAGTTTATCACAACCATGTTGAGGAAAGGAAATGAAATCAAATGGACCGTTGAATCTCGTAACTCTTTTGAAGAAATAAAGAAGGCCTTGACTAAAGCACTTGTGCTCATCAGTCCTGATTACTCCAAGGAGTTTCTGATTTTCTCTTTTGCTTCATTTAACACAGTAGCAGTTGTTTTATTGCAGAAAAACGCCGAGGGGTTAGAGAAGCCCATTTCCTTTTTCAGTAGGTCATTGAAAGATGTTGAAATAAAGTATGACATCATGAAAAAATAGGCCTATGCTTTGGTTAAAGCTCTCAAAGATTTAAGAGTTTATGTGCTACATTCAAAAGTCATTTCATATGTCCCTTCAGCTTCTGTGAAGGAGATCCTCATTCAGCCTGACATAGACGGAAGAAAGAGCAATTGGATTGCCAATATCCTTGAATTTGATCTTGAAATAAAGCCCACCAAATTGGTTAAAGGCCAAGGTTTATCTAGGTTGTTGGATGAATCTAATTAAAAAGCCTTGGGGGTCAATTTCATAAAAAATTATTCAGAGAATCAAAAAGCTGAGTTGTCTGATGAAGATCCTCAACTCACACCCCCATTGGCAAGATGCACTTGGTATAAGGACATTATATTTTTCCTACAAAATTTGCAGCCTCATGATGGCATGGAAAAGAGCAAGGTAAGAGTTTTAAAGCTCAAATTAATTAAATATTGTCCGATTGATCAAGTCTTATATTGGAAATACCCTTTAGGAGTGCTATTTAAGGTGTATAGACCCACAAGAAGCCCAAAATATCATGTATGATTTTCATGACAGTTTATGTGGGGGGCATCACTTCTGGAGAACCACAACCTACAAGATTCTCAGGGTTGGATATTTTTGGCCTAGCCTCTTCACCGATGTTTGTTCTAAAATCAGGGCTTGTGTTAAGTGTTAGAAGTTCTCTGGAAAGATGCAGCTCAAATCTTTGCCATTGAAGCCTATGGTAGCTTCATGACCTTTTCAACAATGGGGCCTAGATTTTATTGGGGAAATCCACCTTGCTTCAAGTGGTCAACATAGATGGATCTTGACTGCCACAGACTACTTTACTAAGTGGATAAAAGCTATCCCCACAAGAAATTCTTCCCACAAAGTAATCATTGGTTTTATTAAGGATATTGTGGCAAGATTTGGTTGTCCAAACATAATTGTCACTGATAATACTTCAGCTTTTAAGGATGAACCATTGATTAAGTTTTGTGAATAGATTGGAATCACATTGCTTCACTCTAATCCTTACTACCCCCAAGGTAATGGACTGGCAGAGTCCTCTAACAAGATCCTTATTAAGATCATCAAAACACTTTTAGAGGACAACAAGAAGGCATGGGATTCAAAGCTTAAATTTTCTTTATGGGCTAACAGAGTGACAACAAAGAGATCTCTTGGTGTCTCTCCTTTCCAACTTGTGTATGGAGTTGAGGCCATCTTTCCTTCTCATATTGCCTTGCTTGTTGCAAAATTATTCCAAGATTACCAAGGAGAACAAGATGATATGATTAGAAGAATACAACAACTGGTAGAAGTGCAACAGACTAGGGAGAAACTACTGGACAAAGCACATGACCATCAACATAAGATCAAGAAATTTTTTGACAAAAATGGTCAACAAAGAGGATTTCCAATTGGGAGATCTAGTACTTAAATGGGATGCACCTAGGCAAGATAAAGTCAAGCATGATAAATTTGAGGCCTTATGGATCGGCCCCTTCACACCTCCTCCCTGCCTATCACACCTCCCTCGTTCCTCTGCCACCTCTGCCTTTCTCTTTCCACTGCATCCTCATCCCAGCCTCCGCTGCCCCAATTGCTTCCTTCCACATGGTCATCGCTCACTCGTTGGGCCATGCGATTTTTCACCAAGCACCTCGCTCCACATCACCCCTGTGCATGCGCTATCATAATGCCACCTGGAAATCTCGCATTGGTCATAGACGAAGACCGTTCATGGCTTCAAGGCGTTAGGATGGACTCAGAGAAGTCATTGGCACCAATTGAGAAAAGTTATGGGTGTCAGGCCCAATCCTAATCCCAATGAAGACAGTTATTGAATATTGTGGGCAATAGTTGAGACCTTGCCTCATCCCATAAAAGGAAAACATTGCAGAGAGCATCCATGAAGGCACACTTACGATCCGAAGCTTCATTATGGGAAATTTTTCCTGTAAAGCACATAAATATGCATGGCTAGCATCTGACATAATGAGGTCTACACAACCTGATAGAGTGGGCGTCGAATGAAGGCTTTGAAGGCAGTGATATGATCACATTCCTGGTGGTTGTAGCATTTTAGTATATATAGTCAGTTTTGATATTTTGTTAAGGTTGAATGGTTGAGCTAGGCTCCCTGCTATTGTAATATTTTGATTGAGAACAACTGGTTCTTTGGTTATGTATTTGTTTTTGAGACATCTTGGTTAATCTAAGTCAGCTTTCTTACTCCATTTTATTTGCCTCTGATACCGAGAGAGTTCATGTTTGATTGATTCACATGGATTGTTGTAACTGTATTATGATAAATGTTTGATTATAGTACTGTTATGATTTCTTTCGGCTTCTTTGAAATTTGATTCCAAGAGGACCTTGTGTTTAAGTTTTTCCTCCTTAGGCTACTGGAAAATCTGATGTTCATAGCGGATCTCTACACCTTTCTCACTAAATGTTCCTCCTACTCACCCTTACTCCAACTTACTGATTGAAGTTGATTCAAGACCTCAATGGATGGTGCATGTTAGTCCAGATTTCTGAGTTAGAATGCTATTATTATTGAGTTTTCTCCATTTGACCACTCAAAACGCAATTACCTATGACATATAAACGGATGGGTACGGGGCTTACCTTCAATGCAATCCGAAGGTGAATTCTAGTGCTAACACAATGTCAAGAGGGATGTGAGAAGACAAGGCCACATGGGAAGTGGCCTAAAGAGCGAGGTGAGCGAAGACAAGAGGAATGTGAGAGAATACGACCTCATGGGTTCTATGAAATTAATTGAACATCAATGGGTTTCTTTCCTTCTTTTATTCTCACTGTGTCATTTGGTGCCTCTTATAGACCTGGTATCCCTGATATTCATCTCATTATATTTGTAGCAATTTAAAAGTTGAATATGTGAACCTAAGCTTTGAAGAGTAGAGGTAAAATTTTGAATAGTGAGAAAGTTGTGATGTCTTTGGTTCTAGTCTTTTCCCAATTGTTATTTTGTTGTCCAAAAAAAATATGGAAATGGATGAATTAACATATGGCTTGGCATTTATGTGTCATCCACATTATCTAGAATATTAAAAATATGGAAATGAATGAACTAACATTGTCTTGGTATTTATGTGTCATCCACGTTATTTGGAATCTTCAACATAAAGATTATTTAGAGGGCCCATTTTGTATGACCACCAAATTGTGTGTGTCAATACAATTGACACGTTGTATTACAAATACCAAGTGTGTCTCATTACATTCACCATAATACATCCTACACATTGTACTACAAATACAAAGTGTCAAAATTGTATAAGCTATAGGCAATAGTTGTGTGGTATGTAGAGTGCATTATGGATCTCATGATGAAGGGAAAACCTTCACCCTGTTTAAGAACACTCTTGAAAGCACCTAGAAGAATAGAAAAAAAGAGTATAATTTTCATTGAAGAATTGTGTTGCTAAGTGAAATATAATTCAATCAACGTTTGGTGCTTCTTTACAATAGTAGTAGAGGAATGGATCAACTTGAAGGAAACATGTTGGAAGTTGAAGATTTGACAGTTTCCCATGTCAAGCTTACTCTCAATATGAATATCTAATATGTTTATTTGTATG
>JASDQU010370806.1:8170-20895 GCA_032191745.1 Picea mariana
AAAAAAAATGCTACTGAAGCGTAGAAGTTTAAGTTATTTATATAAATTCCACAATTGTTTAAGGTTGTCTCCATATCTAAAATAAACCATGACAATGGGACAACAAGGCAGTTGTAAATATTAACTGCTTCTTAGAAATCAGTGTTACCTCTTTATCCTTAAATTGCCCAAATGCTACTGTTGTGATCTAATTTCACATGATATAAATGTATTCATACTATAATTATCGTTGTGCATAATACTTATACATGAGACTTCTTATTAGTAACAATTTCAACACCTATCCACATGATAATAAATTCATCAATTAATTATGTTGAATGAGGTCAAGAATTAATTCACCACTTATCCATACATATGCATAGTCTTTAAATATATGACTTTTACACATGACTACAATACGAAGATGGAGTGAAAATGTGTGTGAGTGATTTTAAAAACAACTAAATATTAATTATTTATTAGTTGAGTCAATATCTTGATTGACAATATTTCGTTATTCAACTGTAAAGCACATGCAAGGATTTGCATGTCGACTGAGTCCCTTAAACATCGATTCTTCGTCTGTCAAAAAATAAATTGAGAGTAAAAGTAGGTTAAAAGATAGAATGGAGATTTGGATGATCATGAACCACCCAGTGCTTTAATCACATGCAATAATATAGTCTCCAGTTTTTCAAAATTTACAAAAAAATCAAGGAGGTGGAGAGTCCAACTTTCTCGAATCCCAAAATTTCCATACAACAACCTTAACCATGTGATATTCAAAGATGAGGAGAGGCCAATATATCTATGAATCAAGTAACTGGCACATCAGATTGATCATCAAAGGGTAAAAGCTTTTCCTGGTTGTAATTGTGTTTCTGGTTCAGTTAGTTTCATTTCCCCTACATTATTAACTTTACTACACTTGATACTTAAACTCTAAAGATTTTCTATTATAATTTAAATACAATATAAATAAAGTAAATTAAAATATTAAAAATATCTCCCATCATTGTAGGAAGTCATTGTATGTTACACAATTTATTGTGTCATCGATATGTGCACAAATCTAGAATCACTTTGATGAATTGTCAAAGCGAAATTTGACAATGTTGGTGCAGTCGAGGTTCTTACCACCCTTATCATTGCTAGATTCCAAGGCTCAGACATCTCTGCCACCACCCTGCATATGAAGATCATTGCATTCCAAGGATCTAACACTGACAACTCTGCCACCAACCTGCACTTCTACTTGGTATGCATCAAGCAACACACATTTTGTTGCCACCTCCAAAGATACATGTCATGCAATCTAACACTAGAAGCTCCTGCATATCTAATGCATCTAGAGACAAGGGAAGGTAGACTACAACACCAAGAAGAAAATGAGCAAAGGTTGTGCATTCTCAAAGAACCCAAATGAAAACCAGCTAGGAAGGAGTGATGTTGTTTGATCTCAATGAAGTTTACTAGGTAGGTTATGATGGATAGAAATGATACCAAATTAGTTGTCTTTGCATGTTTTGTTCATGGGACTGTGTTGTCTGCACACCAGGAAAAAACAAAAATACAAATATATGAGATAATTCAATGCAGACTTTCCTAAGCTACATAGTGAGATTGCAAGTGAGAGGATGAGAATGCAGGAAGGGAACTTACTTTGGCTTGATATGGGCACGTGGGTTCACGGGTGGATGATTATGCAAGTTTCCATCATGTTCATTGATTCCAAGTTATCAATTTGTTTTTCGCCAAATTATTCTATTCCTCATCAAAAGATAGATGAACGGACATAATTTTACTATCGGTCACGTAGTCTTTCCGACAATAACAATAACAGACGCATCCACACGCAAACAAAATCATTGGGATCTTCATTTTTTGGGTAAATACATATATTATGAAAAATAAACATAGAGCCATCAATCTTTGTTGGTTTCTGAGGAGGAGCACATTAGTTAGAGGGCGCTCATCTCAGCCTAATATTTGAATATTTGCAGCATATATATTTTCCTCTATATAGTAAGCCTCAATTTCCAGTTTGTTAGGGAAGGATATTAAGGTACCGAATGGACGTGAATCTTAAATCAAGTATTAGTATTGTTGGCAATCATCTTGGTGGATTTGGAAACATACCCATAAGTGCTCCTAATACAATTTTGGTGGAGCCAGAGTTCGAGATTGAAGGTCACTGGAAGGAGACCCATGGAACTTACATCGTCATCGTAAATCTGCTAGGAGATTTCCATGAATATATGCCTTTAGCTTTTAGAGATTTAACATGCACTGCAACCTTTATTAGTATTTGTAAAGTTTTGGAGATAATTGAATCTGTGATTTGATCATGTAGGGTTCACAATTGAATATGTGTGAGTGCATATTGATAAATGGGGAAATCTCATTATTAGCGGAGAACATTGTGTGGAGGAATTGGTGATGATGGAAGGGATAATGCACAAAATGGAGAGACTAGGCGGACATAGATTCATAAATATTTTTGGCTTCCCAGCTGGGAATTTGAATTTGGATGGAATCACTACCAAGTTTGAGAATGAAACGTTGTATGTCTGGCTTCCTAAAGTCAAAGCAAAACCTAGTGCAGATACAAAAGAACCAATAGAATTTTCGGATGAGGAAAGGTCGGAAGCTAAACAGTATGAACATTTGAAGAAATGTTTTGTTGAGACAAGCTCTCCAGATGAATTTGATTTTAGGGAAGAAACGACGTTGCAAGAAGATGACAAAAAAACTCCCAAGAGTTGGCGTCCTTCACAGGAAGATAATTTACAACACTATGCAAATTATAGGAACCTAGAAGAAGAAAATCACAATGTTCTTGTGAAGGAAGGAGAATATTTTGATTTTGTATCCCGGTGAATAATGATTACCCAAAGGAAGATGAAGGTTGTTTACCTTCGCCACCTAATCGATTTCAAGAGAAGTGAATTCAAAATCATTCTTCCTCTACTTTAATATTTTCTAAGCCCGGGGTCAGGATAACTTCTACAATGGTTGTAGCATCAAGCAAGGTAGTTTTATCTGTTGCCTTGTATCTCGCTTATAAATTAATCTCAAGCTCTACAGAATATTATACAAAATTACATGACCGTAAGGGCATTTAGGTCAGTGTACTTGAAGTATGTATGTACGGTCGAATCTTTTTTTGTATTCTTTAACTCTGATACAAATAAAGAGGAGAAATCAATCAAGAGGCCCTTTGAAGAAAAAAGAATGAGAACTTGGATGAGTACAAGACACCTGCAAGGACAAACAATTGCCCAAAATTGCAGAGTCCATGCTTCCAGTGATGCTTCAACCAGGTAAATCCAAAATTAAAAATTATTGTGAAAAATTCATATACAAAGTAATTTCTTTCAACATATTTGCAGAAGGTCAAAACTAGAATCAAAGTTTCATTATAATACAAATATTTGCAGAAGGTCAAAACCATCATCAAAGTTTCATTATAATACAAATTTTATGGTAATAGATTCTTCATACTTCACTCATAACCTGCAATTAGTTGATTGTGTTTTCCTTATATTATAATGCATTCGGTCTACTATTGCTTCATACCTGTCATGAAGAATGAATAATGAGATCAAGAATGATCAAGAACGTGTGGCGAGCCAGTGCCTTCGTCTTCCTCGGATTCATTGACAACAGAAATGGCATACCACGGTTCAAGTCCTCTAGCCAGAACTCTTAGAAGACGTAATCACATCTTCCTCCAACATGTGCACTACACTAGTGCTATAGATTATCAGAGTACCAACATTGATTCAATGAGTTTTAGCATCTTCAATGTAGCCTAATCATAGGCTACGAGATGATGAGGAGGTCACTAGGCGAAGCGGTGAAGAGTTAGTGGTGAGACGCTGGCAACTACTGCATAGCAACAACTGCAATGAGAAGGAAGTTGACATCTCAACTGCAGTGATTACTAATATATCAATACGTGGATGTTCTAGTTTTTTCTTTAATTTTATATTTAAAAATTAATTTTTCTCTCTTACAAACAGCCAAAAAAAAATCATGTACACTAGGGGCAATTATGTCCCATCTTATGCTATTAACGAATCAAAATTTTTATTCATGAAAATGGAAAAAATCAAAAAATTATTTTAATTATTTAAATAAAAGATGTCGCAAAAATATTGTGAATTAATAAGAGGTCACAATGCATAATATCACCAGGTGCCTCCAACATGCACCAACTAATGTATTAGACCATACTAGTTAATATGCGGTCAACGATCATTGACCTCCATGCAAAAGCTAGAGTCCCTAACCAGAAGCAAGGACTAATAACATAACAAGTGAAGTTACATATACATATGTGATCATTTATTGTAAGTTCATAATTTGGATTTGTTTAATGGTCATTATGCTATTCATTTTAATTGTAATAACATAATACATGTAGAGAGATAAATAGAAAGATAAAGAAAAGAAAAAATATTGTTTACATGTTATTAGTGATGATATCCAATATGGATAATGTTAATAGTGAACATTATATTAAATGTTATTAGTGATTATAATATCATCCAATATGGATAATAAACATAGAACAAAAACTCTTGAATGTATTTATATGTCAATAAAAATATTTAAATGTATTCATATGTCAATAAAAATGTTTATTTCAATTTATGACTAGCTTCCAATCAATCACTAATTTTCATGATTTTATTCCAATTCACTAAGATTGAGATTAAGTTCCATATCTTCCCCTCACAATCAAAGATTAAGTTCAATAGGACACGAACTCTAGCTTTCATGATTTTATTCCAATTCACTAAGATTAAGTTCCATATCTTCCCCTCACAATCAAAGATTAAGTTCAATAGGACACGAACTCTAGCTTATATGTATATGGGTAAAAACAAAGAGAATAATTCATCCATACAAAGCCATAATTTTCGAGAATAGATGGAATCGACAATTTATGGGTACACCCTTAATAATGCCAAACATAACCCTTAATAATGTCTTAAGATTAAAAGAATAAATAACACGGCAAAGCATACATATTTTTTTATGATTATCCTATTATGAGTAACAATAATGCATTCACAACGATTTTGGATGGAGCTAATGGCACTTCCCATACGTAGTGAATTCAATTAGATAAGTTTTTAAGTAATGAAAATGGAGTCCAACTAAATTGAGCTTATGATAAATGTCCACAGCAATGAAGACAAAACCAAAGAGAGGTTTTATTAATTGAACACTTTCTTCAAGCACTTGGATGACATAGTCTTAGTTTGTAATATGCCACACCACTAAAGATACACCATGATTGCAAATCGATTCACCTTGTGAAAATAAGAATACAATGGTTTATTATTTAACTGCATATTTAAAGTAAAGCTATGTACCCATATAAGCTTCTTTTAGGATAAGAAATGTGATGATAAGCCTCGAGGGTCATCAACATCTTGCCAAAACAAATCAATTTATTATTACTTTTCCTTGTAACCCAAGTGAATATTGTTGATTGAGTTGTGAATTACTCTCGCATTCCTAGTTCAATGCATTCAATACAAGGATAAAAATCAAGGTAGATTGGGTTTTTCCCTTGCTCAAATTGATCTCCCCAATAGCATGTATCCACCATATAAGTCCATGGCACATCACCTAGGTGGTGTTTCTCACCATTTCTTTTAACATAGAAATTTTGATAGTTGAACTCATAGGTTAAATGATTATCCCTAACTCCTTACCTTGCCAACTATTGATTTGCCAACTAGTTTCCACTGTACCATACCTAGGAAAATGTATTTAGCTATGTGGGATAGGAATAAAAAACTCAATAAACAATGTCTAAAGGATATGCACTAGTTATGGGGTCTCTACTACTAGACAAGTTTATGCACTAGTTATGGGGTCTCTACTACTAGACAAGTTTATGCACTAGTTATGGGGTCTCCAACTACTAGACAATTTAAGCATATCACCTTTGACTAGATGGCTAAAACAATAAAAGTGTAACAACTTCCAAACCAATCTTAATATTCAATTTATCCAATTGGTTTCTAACGCATACTGGTTTTGGTGAAATTTAGGCAATATTTACCTACTTGGTAAGGAACCCTCCCACAACAAATGCAAGGAAGTCCCTCCTATTTATAAACCTAGACAACCTAAAATCGCCATCACATGCAAAATTAATTAATTGTTTTATTTCTAATTTGGGTGTTATTCACCCCTCCCATGTGTCACTTAGAGGTACTTTCATATTTAGATAATATTGATAAATTTATAATTCTACTTTTCATTAAAATATTAGTATTTCTTAAGTAACCCTCAAAGTGGGYATTTCTCTAGGTCAACTTATCCAGAATTGGGAATGCACCCCATTTGCAAGATTTAATTGGCCTTGTAGAGTTGGTTGCTAGGAATGTGAAAAAAGTTACCTCCCATTGGTGTAGTAACGTTGCCTCCACTCCTAAGTCATAATTGTGGGGCATGTCACCTCCCATGGTGGAGTAAGAATATGACCTCCACTCCTAAATCATAACTATGAGGCATGTCTCCTCCCATGAAGGGGCACATTTGGGATCAAAAATGACTTTTTTATGACATGATTTCGATATTTACACATTGAGATTAGTTCTTTCAATAAAATCATTCCATTTTAATTTACATCAAGCCTGACCTTGTTTTGTAAACATCACTATAATCAACGTCCTTGGTTAGGAACATTGATATATCTATATTGTAGCATGTTGGTAGGCCAACATTGTGTAGACAATTCAACTCTTTGGAAATGTCACTAAAACAACATCTTTAATATCATTCAAATGATAATTTTTTACAACTTCAATGTTTATAGTGAGCATGAGATCAATGCTATAACAATAGATAAGAAATTTCATGGGCATCGATATATCAATGCCCAGAGGATTGAAATGATGCCTAGACATCAATATATCGACATCTAGCTACATTTTGAAATGTGAACCCTATCCCACATCTCTGTAAATATATACCCTCTAAAAAGCATTGTCAGTGATGCAGAGGAGTATTGCCTACAATCTCAACTTTAACACAAACAACGATAACAATTATGAGTTGTATTAGCTTGACAACATCATTGATTTGTCTACATTATCGAGCTAATGCTTCCATGAATCATCATCATTGTTTGGATCGAAGTCAAGAATGCAAGCGACAATATTTTGTACTATCGATATGTGTCATTTTCAAATGGAAAAAATGCATAATTATGGATGGGGAACGCACAACTAAACACATAAGGAAAGAAATATAATTACCTTGGGTACTTGTAAGAGAACTCTTTGTTGCATTTTTCCTCCATTTTTATTTTCTGTAAGAATCAAATATTAAGTGCATTTAAATCACTTAAGTCTTATATCACCATTTTTAGTGATTTGAGTGTGTACTGCATTTAGGTGAATACATCATCTTTGCTAATAAAAAATGAGAGAGGATGGGGTTGCATGTTCCTAGGTTTTTATTCCATTGGGTTGCTTCTCTTATATATATATATATATATATATATATATATATATATATATATATATATATATATATTGTTTTGGTTCCACTTATCATGATGAACTCAACATGCCTCACCTCATCCAGGAGAGGGTGTAACCATGGCTTCCTTCAACTAAGAAGTCGCAGGCATAGGATATCTACTTCACTAAATGTGATGGCTAGGAATTGAACCAAACCCTAATCATTTTTTCATGCACTAGCACATCCACAAGCATGAGCACAAGGATAAGTGTGTCATTGGTGATAATTGAATCTTTGTGGGAGGTAACTATCACACCACTTTAACTAATCCAACAAGCTATCATTGAGAAGTAGTGGGCGTGTGTGTGTGTGTATTCTTTTCCATGGAAAATTTTCTCAAAGAAACTCTCTAGGAACTTCCTCACATTTGATGAATGTTTTTTGTGGTAAATGTCTCGAGAGTACAACTTGTACTCCTAACCCATAGGGACTCTATCAAACTTGAACCCATGACCTCTCAATGATATCCACCTTCAAACTTGTCAATTCAAACCAATTAAGATATTCCATTGTGCTCAATATGTATGTGTGTATGCATACCTATATATGCATGTATTTATGTATGTGTGGGTTTGCACGTGTGTGTGTGTGTGTGTGTGTGTGTGTGTGTGTGTGTGTGTGTATTCAAAATTTACCACCTAGGACTTAACTGGTTGGTCAAGTGGGGGTGATGATATTCTACCACAAGGTATTTACTTAGTGAACCTATGACATCGCACATGTGTTCGTGGGACATTAAAGAATACTCCTAATTTCCCTAGATATTGAAAAATACCCCAAAAAATCTGTTTTTTGAACCCCCTCTCCCAATACATCTTTCCAATAAATAAACTCCTATTTTTACTGGATTTCCCCTATTTTTACCAGATACCCCTTTTTATACCCCCCAATACCTGTAAACCCTCCCATACCCCACATCCCCCCACCCTTAATACCTACAATATATTGACCCTATTTTTTACAATTTTAAAATCCCCTTTATGAATGAACATGATAAGATATTGGTCAACAAGGTAAAGCCCCATGTGTATTCTACCCCGCCAAGGTTCAATTCATCACATAGCATGGTATTTTATACTCCTAAAAGGGAGGGGATCATAATGGCTAACATAAGTGGGATAGATGTGGTACTGAATAAAGTTATTAGCCATAGCACAGTGATCTTTCCACCTCGGTCTTGATTAGGTATGGCTAAGAGATAAAGTGTTATATTCCTTGAATGTTGTAAGCTAATATGTAACACTTACAATATCATGATAAGTGGAAGCCTATCGAAAACAAGGTATACAAAATTTCATGAAACATATTTTCTTTTCAAAATTCAAGTAGTTATTTAAAATTGTGTCAGTAATTTGAAATTTATTATTCATTAATAATAGTCAAGGTATACAAAATTTCATGAAACATATTTTCTTTTCAAAATTCAAGTAGTTATTTAAACTTGTGTCACTAATTTGCAATTTATTATTCATTAGTAATAGTGAATGTGAATTATGAGTGAATGCAAATGAAATGATTAGTGAAGGGTTAAGGCTAAGAGTAAATGGAGAAGGGGTAAGTGTTGAGTTATATTGGAGGTTGGTGGTTAATGGATGAGGATTAAGGATTATAGTTTAACTATAAAGGTTAACAGTAAATCATTAGGGTTTAATATTGACGGTTTGAGATTAAAAGATATAGGCTAAGGGTTAAGGTGAAGAGTCAAGAGATATATGCTAAGTGATATGGGTTAAGGGTTTAAGGTTAAGTGTTAAGGAAGAAGGTTGATGTTTTATGGTTAAGTGTTAAGGGTTAACAATTATGATGAAGGGTTAAATATTATGGTTGAGGGTTGATAGTTAAAGAATAATGCTTAAGGTTAATTATTAAGGTTAAATAATTGTGGTTTAAGTATCATTAATATCAATTATATTAAATTAATATCAATTAATACAGCGATACACACACAAAATCATATTAATTAATAACAAATATTTTAAATTAATCTCAATTAAGTTAATAACACCCTTATTAACAAAAAACAAATATTGTTACAAGACATATTTGGTGCATTAATAAAAAAACACCATTGATATAGAAGAAACATTATTGCAATCCATGTCACGAATGCCTTCCATATGTCATTCGCAACATTTCCAATATATATATATATATATATATATATATATATATATTGGATGGAGGAAATGGTACTTCAAATACACATAACTAATTAAGAAATGAAAATGGAACGCATAATCATTATCCACAATAATGAAGACAAATCCAAACATAGGTTTTCTTAATTGAAGACTTTCTACAAACATGGTGACATTGTTTATAGTTTTCCAAAACACACCAAGATTACCATTTGATTCTCCTTGGGAAAATAAAATACAATGATTTATCATTTAATTGCAGATTTAGAGAAGAGACATTTATAGAGGGCATTGTAGTTTATTGACCGATTCAAGTGGGAGCGAGTCCGAGACTTCAAGTTACCAAATCGATTTACCACTTTGCATTCCTAATTCAAGTTAAACATTATTGATTAAGCGGTGAAATACTCATGCATTCAATGCAAAGGATAAAACAATCTCGGGATGGGTTGGTTTCTTTCCTTTCCTAAACCGATTTTCCCAATGGCATATATCCACCATACTATTCCATGGCACATAGGTGTTTCTCACCATTACTTTTAACACAAAAATTTCAACCATTAATTTTATAACACAACAACTAAGTTAACAAATGAATTCAAGCAATAACAAATTCCTAATATGGGATTCTTGTATTTCGTATACGAGCTTCTCCACATTAGCATCTTTTTGTAATCATTAATTTGCTAATAATACATGGACGATATAAATGAGTATTGAATGGAAGACATGTACAATATAAATGAGTATTGAATGGAAGATATAGGAAAGAGGATTGGGTTTTATCACTATTTCCATTTTATCAAAAAAAAAATTAAATTAAGAATCATGATTTCTATTATTCAACAATATTATAGTATTTTTCATCATAACAGTGATAAGATTATCCCTTTTTTACCATGTCGAAATTACAATATCTTCCATCTTAAACAAGGAAGATTATACATAATATATCTAGCAATTTATTCATAGTACCAATATCCATTAGAAAAAATATTAGCATTTAAACAAATCAATTTAGATTGTTTTAAAAAAATATCAAATGATATACATGAACTTCGACAAATGATCTCATAGGGTGAATGGTTGTGTCTAATTCCCAACCTTTCCCACTGTTAATTTGCTTATTGGGTTTCCACCTTACCATACCCAAGGAAAAATTATTTCCCTAGGACCCCCTAAACTGTGTT
Organism: Picea mariana; assembly: GCA_032191745.1. Lineage (NCBI taxonomy): Eukaryota > Viridiplantae > Streptophyta > Pinopsida > Pinales > Pinaceae > Picea > Picea mariana. The sequence continues at coordinate 19,035 of JASDQU010370806.1, forward strand.
GGATCACAATCAAGAACTCAATCAACAATGTCCAAAGGATATGCATCAATAGTGGGCTCTCCAACTACTAGGCAAGTCATGCATGTCACAACTAACAAGGGGGCTAAAACAATTATAGTGTAGCAATTTCCAAGCCAATTTTATTATGCCACTTACCCAATTGGTTTCTAAATCATAGTTCTAATGAAATGTCAACATAATTTACCTACTCGATCAAGAACCACTCCTTAAACTCAAGGAAGTCTCCTTTATTAATAGACTTAGTTGGCCTAATCATCTCATCACATGAAAAATTAGTTAATTAATTTTTTTCCAATTTTTTTATTATTCACCCCCCTAAATGTCACATAGAAGTAATTTCATATTTAGTTAAAAATCATCATTTGTAATTTAATTTTTTTAAATATTAATATTTCTTAAATGGCACTCAAAGTAAGTATTTTTCTAGGTGAACTAATCCATACATAATATTGCACCCCATTTTCATGGTTTGACTATCCCTATAGAGTTGGCTACTAGGAACTGCGAGGAATGTCACCTCCCATGATGGAGAAGGAATGTTACATCTACTCCTAAGTCATAACCATGATGCATGTCACCTCAAATAGTGGAGTTAGAATATGACATCCACTCCTAAATTATAAATATGAGGCATGTCTCCTCCCATGGGGGGAGTTCTCAGAGCATGAATGACACCTCTATTTTTAGAAAGATGGGGGTAGCCATATTCCTGAGTTACTCTTCCACATATATTGTATCTTGAGACTGAGTGGGCATAAAATTTCAACCCATTTTATCATAATAATTCTACAGTCTCCTGAATAAATCCCACATCGATGTGTTAGCAAACTAGAATTGTTTTTGAATGACAAACTAGCATGGCTATCAAACATAGTGAATTCAAAGACGTACTTATACATAAATTTGAGAAAATTAACTATAAAAAATTAATAGCACAATTTGAGAACAACTTCCAATGGTTAAGCCAAGCAATCATCTCCAACAAATAGTTATTAACACTATAGTATATCAAACAAAACACTTCCATTTATATTCCAAGGACACTTTTAGTGACTTAGAAATAGAGACAAGGCAATGGGTGTGGAAATGGCTTGAACCTATGTACAATTATTACTAGGGTCAACACCTTCTTATGATGCATAGCTAAACCTATTAAATATGATGAAAAAATGCAACAAAGTAAATTTATCTTCACATTATTTTAGCATTCAAGGAAATCCACTAACTTATAGCCACTACTTTCTTTGAGAAGTATTAGCACAATTGCATGGTCAAGTTTATTCATAATAGTGGAAATATTATACAAATTCACCAATTATAAATTTCTGACTGTCGTCGTTATTTACTATAAATAATGTGCAAAATAACTTGTATTAATGATCCCAAAACTAATGTTCATGAGTTAATAAGCATTGGTATCCATCCTATTCATCTTAATTGCAACCATATTTTGAACTTATGTGAATTACATAAATATACTAAGGGATTTTGAATTTAGGTAGTAACAAGGAATTTGGTTCTAGTAAACTACCACCAAGATCTCAATTTCATTATAAGAAAATACCAATCATCCTCTCAATGTTATTTTCTTTCATTACCAGACATTGTGATTAGTGTATCCATGGCATATCAATGTTGAATTGGTTATGAACATGAATACAAACCCAACCACCCAAATAAATATAGGCCAAAGAAGGTCTTATAAAATAGAAGCTTAGTCAAATCTTGTCGATAGAGTACAAGTTGTACATACCCTACCTTTCCCAATAGTCCTGATCCAGGTGGATATCGGGGGCCACCCACCTTTTCCAAATGGCTCAAAACAGTTTTCTGGCCATTT
>JASDQU010370806.1:29028-51453 GCA_032191745.1 Picea mariana
AATTAAAACGTTGTCCGTACTAAATGTGCAAAGTCATGGAGGCTTTCTATCTCGATAAGATTATTTTTGTTGAGAGTTTCAATACTTACTGAGTACACAACGCTCAGAAGCTGGATATTCCATCCTATAGCCCATATATTGTATTTCTTACCCTCATAGACTACATCAATTAGAGAAGATTATGTTGCTCCACTAAAACACATGAGTGTTGTTAATGATATGTGAGCCGGATACCTCTTCAAAACATTTTTCTGTATTCAATTTCACCCATCATATCCTCAATCGTCAAAAAATTACAAGGGTTATAAGTAGATTAATTTCACTGTATGGAATAGATCGAATTTCTAGATGATATTTCTTAGTGTGCATACTTATGTTTATTAGTGGAATGACTACAATGCTACATGGAATTAGGTTTCCTCATTGGTAAGAAGATTTAATCATCCTCAAAAGTATTATATGTATTCATAGTACTATATGTTCTCCTTTCTTGAACAACCCGTGCAATAAAAAAGGACCTCTCGTCACAGCAATATAATTATAAAGATGGAAAAGTTGCCATACACTGGCAATTGCCAAGAATGGAAGGCATTGAGAATAACCTGGTAGCCTTCGTTGCAACATTGAGAATAATCTGGTAGCCTCCAGCCGTCATTGCCACAATAAATAGTTTTTACAATGCAGGCAGAAAGAATAAATTAAAGTTTAAAATTATTTGCCTCACCTGTTGATTGTTGTCCTTCTAGTGCACATCAATGCTAGCTCAGTAGGATCAAAAAATACCTCTGCTTCTTTAAAAAAACATCCTTTGTTAGGATCAAAAAATTGCATTTTCTACTAAAAGTTATCAAGCTTGTTAGGAAAAAAAAATGATTTGATACTAAAAGTTATCAGGCTGAAGAAAATATGTTTCTCAAGAAGTGAATTCCTTCGTTGGACAAAGGAAAATTCGTTTTTCTCTATACAACAAAGGATTTTTATTTAATTTTGTTTTTAAACAAAGGATTTTATACGAGAAGGTACTTTCTTATACATCTATGGGAACAGAGGTTCGTACCTTCTCATATAGCCATGCCATGGGAACAGAGGTTGGAGGACTTCATCAGATTCCTCCTCGTTGTCCTCAGATTCCTTTTCAGTCGCGTAAAAGGGATGAGTGTTGGATTTCTTGAGCACAGGGTCGTTCTGCCGAATGTTGGATTTCTTGAGCATGGAGTCATTATGTCCAAGCGGCCACAGCCTGAGAATGGCATCTTCTTCATCGTAATAATTTACTCAATATTCTTAAATTTCTTGCAGATGGTATGTCATAGCCTCACTTCATAGCCTCACTCTTGACTAGATAGTATATTTTCAACAGTAGCCTGCTTCACCATGGCCTGAATTAGATGGCATGCATCTCACCCTTCAGGTAATCTTCGAGACTGCAATTAAATTGGGTTCTTCTATAAGTTAAGTTGTTTTGCATATGGTGCAGCATGAAGTCGCAGCTCCATGCAACATGCCAAGTGGACTACCATGCCCTTCAATGTTGTCATTAGTGCATTTCCATTTCTGTCTTTCGTGAACCTGCAACATATCAGTTGTAGTGTCAGAGAATTCAATTGTTTTGCAGCATTGTCAAATTGAAAGAAGTACATAATACCCACTAAGATAATTTTTTTTATTAAATAATTTTTATTTTTGAAAATTCCGTTAAAAAAAATAGCACACGATAGGGAAATAAAGTCAAATCAAACCGTTCTCAGCCAATCCAAAATCACATTTGGGAAATTGTATAAATAAGAAAATAATTTTGTTTTTAAAAATAAATAGAATTAATATAAAAATTGAGAAAAAGTGAATGAATTAATAAGTGGTGAAGCAAAATGCACCCATTATTGTAGCGAAATGCACTAACTAATGGATAGTCAAAGGGTGTTGACCATGGGGCAAAAGCTATAGTCCCTGCCTTGACCGGGGCAGGGACTAATAATTAATGACACCCTTATAGCTAGAATGTTTGAGATTGCTCTTGGTTACCTCACCTCATTAAAGAAAGGGGTATAATTACTCTATGCTAAGGTTAACATGGCTATATCATTTACAAGGAGGTCTAATTGATAAGAAGGTTAAGAAGGTTCCTATTGAAGAGGAATCTGCAATTTTCTTTTTTAAAGAGATTCATTCTCAGAATTCTTAGATTTGAATTCATTATTATCTCTAAGGTCAAAGAGGAGAGGCATCATTATTCATAGTACATTTCCATGATGGAATCTCTAAGGAGATGTATTCTCTTTTCTTTAACCTTAAGAAGGGAGTATTTTTTCCGGTTGTTCTTTTCAAGCCAAAGCTAAATATTCTAGTAGATAAGTCATGGCAACATAACCTCAATTTTGGTCACTTGTTTTGTTATGAGTGGGCCAAAGTAGGTTGTTCTCCATGATGAAAACTTGAGAGTAGGAAGATGGTCTATTTTGAGCATTGATAACTACTTTGAGTAAAATGTTTCATAATTTGAAAATTTGCATTCCAAGAAGATATGGAGAAATGATTCTTCATTTCATTTACATAGGGGGCATGTAGAGGGCCCTTGAAAACCTTTCTTGTTGAGGATTTTAATTGTTATAATCTTGTTGTAGGCTAGGGTCTAAAAGAATAGGTTGAATGTTAGGATCAAGTCTTTTACATTTATATTTGTGTCCACTCAGACATCGGTGATTTTGAATTGCCACGGAAGTCTTGTAGTAGAGGATTTTTTTTCTTGATTTTACATTCACCTAAAGAATTACCACTAACAAAAGAGTCAGTAAGCTTATAAAGAGGAGATTATTGACATAAATCATACATCAATAGTCTTCATTCAGGTAGTATATTATATGATAAATCTATAAAGATGTAAATATCCTTTTAGATGGAAGTGATTTCATCATTGCATGTATAGGAGCCAAAGTTAAATTTAATGTCCTTAGAGGTGAGCCAATTCTTTATAGACGAAACTTACTCTATGAATTGAAGAGATTTCCAGGACATTATATTATCCCCTCAAATTTATTAAAAGCTAATATACTTGTTTTTGAATGAATGCATATGATTATATTATCCCCTCAAATTTATTAAAAGCTAATATACTTGTTTTTGAATGAATGTATATGATTATATTGATTTCCATATTTAGGAAACTTTTGCAAATTGACTCCAATTAAATATTAGCTTGGACCTGCCACACAATTCTTGTAGTTTTTTTTAAGATGTACAACCACCCTGACTAAGTTTGGTTATTCATAATCCATGTAATTCTATCTCCCGTGACTAGGTTTGATTATTCATAATCCATATATAATTTTATCTCCCATTTGATATCAAAGATCAATTCCTCTTATTGATTATTGTCCCATTTTCCACAAGAATAATATAACATGTTTTCCAATCTCAAGGAGGACCCTGAATAAGACAAATAGCATGGAACACATATCTATGGGAAGAGAAGATAAGGGGTGTCGTATGAGCACTCTTTAAGTTTAGATATTTAACCATTAAGTTCCCCATGCTGAGAATTCCTAACCTTCCAGGAGCATTATAGATACGAAGGCAATGAATTAACTTAGTTTTCTAAATCTCTTGGAAATATGATGGGCACGTTTCCTAAAAGAAATACATCATCAACAAGCTACAAATTCTTTATAAGTTTCACTCCTATAACAATCTTAATAATCAATAAATAACACTTATTTTTTTATGTTTCAAAAGCATGACCCTCGTATTCAACCATAATTATGTATAAATACATAAATAATAATCAACTTGGATGGAGAATGCTTAGCAATGCCTTAAAAGAATTTTATGTATTTTTCATAAAACTATAACCCAACCTCATTAAGGGAAACTCAACGCTCATCTATGCAAGCTTTTATTTATCCTATTGAGGTTTTACATAACCTAGCTTTACTAAATACCTTAATAAGTGTTAGAACTGCAAATGCGGAAAACACAATTCACGTATGATAATTAACAATCACACAGATAAGAAACACAAGGATTTCACGTGGTTCACCCAAACGTTGGGCTACATCCACCAAGTATAGGCATCGGTTGTCTTATTATTCAGATTATGGTGATTGCAACAGACTTGCAAGTTCTCACTATGTCTCTCTCTGTCTCTACGGGCTTACATGTATTTATATACATTTACAAGAAACTGATTATTAAATGCAATCCCTATCCATATTCTAACTTGGTCTACTTAGCTGCAACCAATGCAGAATAATAGGATCCAAATACATCCTTGGAGGAATTCGTTGTCACCAAATACCAACAATCTCCACCTTGACAATAATTAACCTGGTACCTTGCTCCTTCCTTTTGTTCATCACCTTTTCTGCAAGCCAAGAGAATCCAAGCACTACTGCATCTTCTCTAATAAAACCGGTTTCATGATCTCGCCTATGTGACTTGCACGAGTTTGAATTTCCTGAGGGGTCACTCCACCTCCAACATGTCTTCCACAACTGTGTTGTGAGACATATTTAGTGATAGATCTCCTTCTATCCAAGGCACCTATAAAATATACATTACAGTTATCATAGACCATCTCAATGTAACCATTATTTGTGCTTCTCAAACGTTGAAGCACCCATTTCACTGCAACACCTGAATTTGTCACGTATCTAACAACATCATTAGCATGTGAAACATCTGGTCTTAACCATTTCATCACATACAACAGACCTCCTACTGAACTTACACGAGACATAACATTTTCTTCTTTATAAACAGGACCTATGCTTGAAGAAAACTTATAATGGAAAGCAAGAGGTATAAAAATTGGTTTGACAGTGTTCGTACTAAACTCCAACCACAGCTTACCATTACCATCTCTATGTACTTCTATGCCCATAATTTGTTTTTTTGCTCCTTGATCCCTCATCTGAATTGTCATGTCCACCTGAGTCATTTTCTTACTGATTTTATCCATGCTTCAGTTTGCATAGAGTATATCATCAGCAAATAACATCACGATTGTGAATTTACTATAAATTGTATTGTCATTCCTACCCTTTGAAAAATTCTGACTCACTATGAAGGATTCAAACCTCTTGTATATCTGCATGGGTACCAATAGGTCATACAATGAATTATCTAGCATGCAAACAAATTTACCATTGTGATCTTGAATCAACTCTTTTGGTTGTTCCATACATACTATATCTTTGTCAATGATGACCTTGTGAGAAGTAGGATCCCACACGCAACATCCCTTTATACCACCATCATAACTTGCAGAGATATAAAACAAGCAGGCATTCAAAAACAAAGATTTTAAGTCTGAAAATGATTACCGCTTACCAATACCTGCAATTCTTTCTTTCTCTTATGGGCTTGATGCTTCTGCCATAAACAAGAATATACATTTGTCACTTTAGATGCCACTTCAGTACTCCCTTCCAGCTTATAAAGGTCATCAACCTTTGTTTCCTTCATCACTACTAAACTACCTTTCGACAATGTGAGTGCTCCACCTTGACCTGTATACTTATATCCACAAGAATCCAACGCTCCCAATGAAATCAAATTTGATTTAAGGTCAGGTACATATCTAACATCTGTTGATTCCCTAACAATACCATCGAACATCCCGATTCTAACACTGCCAACCCCAACATTTTTACAGGGAATACCATTTCCCATAAACACTACACCCTCATCAATAGATTGGTAAGAAATGAACCAATTTCTATGTGAGCACATGTGGTGGGAGGCACATGAATCTAACTGCCATTCTTCTTGATATTGTAAATTACTAGAAACGGATAAAACTTGATCAGTCATACCTGAATTTGTTAAAGCCAAGTTTGCTTCCTTCGTAGAGTTTTGCTCAGATTCCTTTCTTTTCCAGCAATCTTTCTTGAGATGTCTTGTTTTGCCACAGTACCAGCATTTTGCTTTACCCTTTCTGTTTCTTGACTTAGATCGAGAAAACTTCTCTCATTCTGCTCTTTAGTTCAACCTCTGACCAGCATCACTTCTGAAGTTGAGGTTTTTTACTAGATTTTCTCCTCATCTCCTCAGACAACAAAGCTCCCACAACAGAGTCATAATCTAAAACATCTATTGAGCTAAAGCTAATAGAGGTGACTAGATTATCCCAAGACTCAGGCAACGAACACAATAGTGTAATAATCTTATCTTCATCTTCGAATTTAAATTCCATACTAGTCAATTGAACTATAAGGGTATTGAAGGTATTTAAATGGTCAGCAACTTTTGTGTCTTCTTTCATCCGCAAACTACACAATTGTCTCTTCAAGTAGATTATGCTCGTCAAGGACTTCGTCATATATAGACTTTCCAACTTGCTCCATAAGCCTGATGTTGTATCCTCTCCTACGATATTAAACAGAACATCATCCGCCAGACATAAACGAATGGTACTAAGAGATTTTGCATCCAGATCTTCCCATTCCTCATTCATCATGGTTGTTGGTTTCTTTGACTTGCCTGCCAATGCCTTTTGCAACCCTTGTTGCACCAGTAAATCCTGCATCTTAAGCTTCCAGAGCTCAAAGTTACTTTTACCGCTGAACTTTTCAACTTCAAACTTCGAACTCTGCATCTTAGCCATTAGCACAAAATCTCCTAATACCCACTGCTTATAAAACCCTTTTAAATGTGGAGGAATAATAAATAAAGTTAAATGTGGATCCCTAATAAATAAGGTTAAATGATAACCACAAAAGGTTTAAAATAATAATAAAAAAATTATATATTTCATAAAACCTTTTATATCCTCTTCAACATTCACGTGAGATCCACCTCACAAAAAAAATGTTTTCCTTTAAATACTATATTTTATCCTCCACCTTTTTACATATTATATTAATTCCAAATATAACATAACCTTCATCCCTTTCCACTTTCATAAACGACCATACCTTAATTTTCCAAGAAGAAAAATCATGCGAATGTTTATCTTAAGGAGTCTTTGCACCTCTTGATGTGAGTGCCCTGCAACGTGCTTCAATGGGTCATCGCACCTCCCACTACAACCAAGCTGCGATGTGCTTCAATGGGTCTTCGCCCCTCCGATAAAGCCAGGGTGCGACGTGCTCAATATTTTTCGTAAAACAGAAGGGAAGCCTATAGGACGGTGCACCTTCCAAGAGGAGGCCCCTGCGATGATGTGGAAATCGACGCACTGTACACAGGTTTCACTCATATGGCTCCTCCGAGAATTTGACGCCCTCGACACCCTCTCCTCTAACCAACTCTGATACCACTTGTTAGAATTGAAAATGCGGAAAACACAATTCACATATGATAATTAACAATCACACAGATAAGAAACACATGGATTTCACGTGGTTCGCCCAAACGTTGGGCTACATCCACCAAGCATAGGAATCAGTTGTTTTATTATTCAGATTATGGAGATTATAACAGACTTGCAAGTTCTCACTATGTCTCTCTCTCTGCCTCTACGGGCTTACATGTATTTATATACATTTACAAGAAACTGATTATTAAATGCAATCCCTATCAATATTCTAACTTGGTCTACTTAGTTGCAACCAACGCAGAATAATAGGATCTGAATCCATCCTTGGAGGAATTCGTTGTCACCAAATCCCAACAATAAGAAGTCATGTGAAACAAATGGAAAAGCATTGGTCATGTCAGTTTTATTATCACGTTAAATCTTATTTTTCCTCATGCAATGCTTTCTGATTTAAATTAATGTTTTCAAGGGTGCATATTTGGAACATGAAACCATCTTGATTGAATGCAATGCTTTCTCATTTAAAATTAATGTTTTCACTAATACATATTTGGATACATGTCTTAAAATAAATATAGTTTTTTTGTTTATGACATATTTGAACTGAATCGTAATAAATTTGTACATTTTGTAGGATACATTACATAAACAAATTAGGGAAAAATTTATAAAAAATCAAAGCCCTTTGTGTCGCGCTCTCGTCAATCCAGATGAAAACTCTCCCTATCTTCTCAGTCACATCATAAAGGCTTCTCACAAAAGAGCGTGTAGGGTATTCAAGAGCCAACGTCGATCGAGGACATCCCCATTTCGACCTCAACCTCGCATGATAACTTCGGAAGCTTGTTGTCTTTCAAGTCAAGAAATGATAATCGTCCTGGTTCTACCATCAGGGATTAACCCTCATCCTGTTATGATGAAGAGATCCCCTCTTTTGATCATTCATGCCTAACTGATGAAGGTTGAGAGAGACTCAATTTTGGCCATAAATTGGTAGCCTTGGCCCAGAATTGTTGAGTTATCAAGTTGGTTATTGGTTCACCCTCCAATTCTTTGCATCCTCAACTAGCCCCCTCAAACCATATTTGTTGTTGATTCTTCTCTCGTCTATGTTCATCTACCCATGTCCCCTCTAGGTCGTCGACCCTCCTGTCTGCACACTTCTCAATCCCCCATCCTACACTCGGCTCCACCTTCTCGTGCTGCAAAGGACGCTTTGGAAGCGGTCGAATCTTATGAAGAATTCGTCCCTAAGACAAACAAATCCAAAATGTCAGAGCTTGAAGAGGAGGTTCGTCTTCTCAAAGAATTCCATGACAACGAGAATGTCGAGGCTCAGATTGGCAGATTGATTCTGGATATGGGTTGCTCTCAGACTTGGAACTTAAACTTTTACAGGACCTTAGAACTGTATTGGAAAACCAAGACTCTGGTAGCCTTGGGCATGATCCCCAAGGAGAAATACTTCAGACAATTTAAAGACAAGAAGGAAGCCCTTGAAATTCAAACTACACATGTAGCAGAGGTCGTAACCTGGATAGCAAACCACCACGGAAGCAATTTCGTCCCTGTTGGGCCCCAACAACTCCCCCCTATATTTTTACAAAATTTAAAGGGCCCCCATTAGAATCTTGATAATTATAATGAGCTACAGAATCAACCTTTTCAAATAGTTCCATACCTTGGCTTTCTTTGAGACAAACTTAAGACATTCACTATAGTATGAGACATTTGTTACAAGAGTATATGTCAAAATTTAGAAACGAGCATAAAAATCTCAATTTAAACAAAAACGTTAATTTTGATCAAATGTTTACTTTTGTTTAAATTATGATTATGTGTTCATTCTTTTGCTCATTAGCAAGTTTGACTATTTTGAATAATGTGTTCAATACTTCATCAAATAATATCTTGGTTGGTTTCTCATTTTCATGAAATCATTTGGTGATATTAATTAATTAAATTCTTTTTTCATTTTGCATCTCATTTCAAAATAATAATAATAAAAGAATTATCTATCATTTGTTTGATTTTGTAAAAAACCAAAATTAATATTTTTCTCTTCTCCATTAACTTAAAGCTTCTAGAATTTTAAGATCATATTTGAAAACAAATTAGAAACAATGTTTGTTTATAAGTTATAGTTAGTTTAAATTCATTTTTTATTTTTCTAGATTTTGTTTTATTCACAATTTTTAGGTTATTAATTTAGGTTTATTTTTGTTTCACAGGTTTCTATTATTATTCAAATACGTTCAAGATTTTATTGTTCAAATACGTTCAAGATGATTGATCCAAAAATAATTTTGGATTGCTACAAATAATTTTATGAGCAACAACAGATAAAAATTGCAAAGGCATCAAGATCAGACAGACGATTTTGCAGAACTGATTGCAGCCAAACCGTGAGGAATTTGAAGAAACGGTTGAAAACCTAGAACCAAAATAGACCCATTTGCCTTCCGCATAGAGATTCTCCCAAAAAAATGCACGATTTGAAAGATATTGATGTCTTTTTACGAGGCAAATTTTAGGTGGAAAAAATTAATAGTGATGCCCAGACTGTTCATTCATTGTATAAATATATGAGAAAGTTCAGAGCCAAAGGAGATCGAAGAATTGGAGAGGAGGATTTTAATCATTTCTCTTTTGTATATTATTGATTTTGTAAACTTTTTATTTCTTCTCAAATGGAGTAATGGATGGCTAAAATCTTTGGGAGAATGAACAAGTATTTTCAAAGAAGAATATGAAATTTCAGATTGCTTAATGGCTTTTCTCTTGTAAGTAAAATGGTTTTATTTTCATTATAATATCTTCATATTCTTTGAATAATTGATTATGCATTGATTTAAATAGCTTTAGTCTTTTTTATCAATACTTGGTTAATTATTATCATTTATGTATTAATTTTTCCAATCTTTAAAGTCTATTATCCAAAAAAAATCTTGCAGGACTACAGAATGGACAAGTGATCCCAAAAACTTAATAGAACGACATATATGCATTTTGGCTTTAGCCTTTTGTTTATAATGTTGTTATTTATGTTTTTTTTAATCCTGTTACATGTGCAGGCCTGATATCTTTAAATTAAATAAATCTGTGATGTGTAGGAGGTTTATATTATAAATACCATCTATCATTTGCTTCAATCAAAATATAAATGTTGTGATTATATCTTCGATTTAAATAATGAGATTTATTTTTGAATTTTAAATCGAATGATAAAATGCATAGATTGCTTCCAGATTTATCTTGTTGTAATCATGTATAATTATGAGATCACAGGTTTATGTTTGTGTTTCCTTTTATGTCATTAAAACCTAAGCTGTCAGTGCATGTTTTGAATTTATTTAGAACAGTCATAAGGTTCATTGCAGATTTCTCTCTTGGACATGGCAGTTGGATGTTCACCACTCATGCAGATGCTTAGATACACCTCACTAATTCACTGACATGATAGCTTCTTTGAATTTTTCTATCATTTACCTATCATTGAAACTAGAATGTATGGTTCAGCTTTGACTATCCACATGTTCATGTTTCATTAACTTTTTTGCAAGATTCTTTAAATTTATAAAAGAAAACAATAAATATTTTTATGTGCTTTCTTTATCTGCTTCTTAGAAGCAATCATTTTTCCATTGATTTTCGTAAGTTTCAATTAAAACTTGCAGCTTGTAAATCATGTAAATAAACGAGACTTGTATATCTTCTGCTTAAATACAACAACTACAATTACATTAGAGCATATATATATATATATATAGTGTTTAGTAATTAGTTAGTTATTTCTCTATATTATTTGTTTCTTTTAGGATTCTTAGATTGGCTAACGGAGCCATTAAACCCGTCAGAACGAGTTACACCAAACGGATTGGGTTATTTAGACAACCCCGGACCGGACTCGCTCTTCTAGTTGACGGACGGTCAATTTCACCCGTCAACAATCCCCCCTGAGCGAATTTATGCAAAGTTCGAATGCTCCAAATCCATAGCTGGAAACAAGATGGTGGACCTCACTGGCTCTCAAGTTCCAAAGGCCAATTGATTTCTAGTTTTGTTTTCTTATCATGATGTTATGCTACCTAGGCTCTTAGTTTCTTAGATTACAGATCAGACATTTAGAATCTTATCAGACATCCTATGTTTTAAACTGCTAAAAGCCTAGTTTCCTCTCAGGGGCAGGCACTATTTTTTGGTCTTTTGAGTCCTAGAAGCCCAGAGACTGTCATGGTCTTTGTGAAGCTGATGGTTTCTATACACTTTTTTGTAAACTTTGTTCATATTAATATAGATGTTGATTTACAAAAAAAAAAAAAAAAATTTGCATTTTAAAACGTATTTCTTCCTTCTCATAAAGGAATAAAAAGTAGTGATCATGAACATGAGAATGTGTTAGTCCTCTCTATCTATTTCTTTTCCTTTAAAAATTATGCCCTTTCTTTAAATATTTATTTTCTTAATAATTTATTCAAGTTAATAATTTTTTTGATTTTTTTTCCTTTAAAGGTGGCAAAACTATCATAACTTAGTTGTTAATCAATAACAAGGATAGTTATCATTAGCTACTATCCATGAATACAAGTTGACTCATTACCATTATTTAAGGAAAACCATGTCACCTGAAACAACTCATCAATAGTCCATAAGGGAGAGGAATTTCACTATTTCTATATGCCTATGAGTTTTTAATCATTATTATGTTCCCTCACATCTAAGGAAGATGACCTTTTAGCCAATTAAAAGTGGTTTTAAGTCTTACTCCGACACTAATAAATGGTTTCAACCTAAATAGTATTTACAAGAATAACACTATCTCATATTGTCATCATTAAAACTATAACAATGGGGTCACGTGTATTCAAGTAACAATTTCTTTGATTCCATACATAATACCAAATACTACCTCAAATTATAATTTAACCCATTTTTTTTTTTAAGAAAATACTCTCATTTCATAAAATAACACCAATTTTTTAAAATATATAATATATAAAATATTTTAAAAACTTACAAGATTTCATGGGACCATGCATATATAATTGGGCTCGTGCACTATGCAATTTCATCGGACAAGACATACATAATGGGGTTTATGCACTATGCACTCTAATAAAGTAAGAATTGTTAGCTTTAGCTTTGCATTTAAGGGAGTGTATCCTTTCTCAAAACACACAAATGAGCACATGCTTGAGTGGAAAGCACTTATATTAATGTTTATGACTTGAAGATTACTTTATCACTTGAGTTCTCAAGAATAAATTTTAATGAGAATTTATGAAGAAGTGGTTGCGTTATAGATTAATTATTTCAAATTGTCATTTTTTTAGCATTTTAATTTACAGTCTAATATAAGGGAGTTGTGTAAATTTGTCTTGTCGATGTATAATTTGTTCTTATTCGATGTGGAGTTGACACATGATACTTTAATTTTTTTTATAAAATATTAAGTGAATAAAAAATATACAATGTCATAACAAAATTTTGGGAGGAGAGAGATGAGGCGAGATGGAGTTCGTCACGGCTAGGGACCAAACCCTAGCCGCCCAAGCGCTGGTTTTTGTGTGCAGGAGCAAGGATCCTCGACGGCAGCAGTCGACCAGGTTCCCTGCATACAGGGACGCGAAATGGCACCTTCAAAAGCGATCCTGCGTGGACTGTTCGCCGCTTTTTGCATGCGTGCTTGCCGCTGCGACTGGACTTGCTGGAGGTCGACGGCCTGCTACAATGGCCCCAGATCTGAATGGCAAGAGAGGAAAAGCCCGATTGGAAGCATTCAAAGCGTTGGTCCGCTCGGCAGGACCCAAATCCAAGCCTTCTCTCTCGTCCAAGTTTGTTAAGAGGATGGAGGAGATCCCTTCTCTGGAGCTATCTCTAGAGGAGCCTTGCAAGCTTTCCCTCCATCTAGCAGACAAGGCCCTCATCGGAAAGTTTATGGGGTTATGGCCTAGCCCCAAAACGGTGGAGGCATGGACGATTGATCGTTGGGAGCCACTGATACAGGGAGGCGTCGCTCTGTTAGCTATAGGCAGGGGGTTTTTTTGTCTTCAGATTCGCGAGCAAAGAGGACTGTGATCTAGTGTTCCGATCTGGACCCTATTTTATGGGGTTGAGAGGAATTTTCTTAGCCCCCTGGACTCTGGACTTCAACCCCGAAGCCGAGATCACCGCAGCCCCTGTCTGGGTTAGGTTGCCTCACCTTCCCTTGCATCTCTGGGGGAAAAGTTCTCTGAAGGACATTGGAAATAAGCTTGGGCGTTTCCTGGACAGGGCAGAGCCGAAAGGGGACCAGTTTACCTGCGCTCGCATTTGTGTTGAGGTTAACCTTGAGAAAGGTCTTCCGGAAGCCATTAAGCTCTCCCTGGGGGATTGGTGCCATATCCAAGAGCTRGACTACAAACAGATTCCTTTTAAGTGCCTCCGGTGTCATGATTACGGTCACTTCGCAAGAAGCTGCCCCAAAGCCTCTGAGGAGCTGGGTCCAGTCAAAGAAGATGAGTTTCCGCCCGTACCGAATCGACCAAGGCAATCAAGGCGAAATGGTCCACAAGCCCAGGCCCCAAAGGCCACTCAATCAGAAGAGGCAACTTTAGAAAATAAAAACAGCTTTGATGCGCTGAAGGAAGATGAAGCCCCAGATCCAGAAGCAACAGCAGACCAGAAAGATCCTCCAGTAGACGAAAGCCTTCCGGAATCCACCCCCCCAAATTCAGAAGCAGCAAGAGAAATCCGGGCTTCAGAACCGGAACCCTGTGCCCATACAGGACTGGTGGTTACAGTCCCCTCTAGCGGCTCTGGGGGAACTTCTGAACCTGAAGACAATACAGTCTCGTCTCCACCCCTTACCCGAGGGCGAAAGACCAATAAAGCGCGCAGAGAAAAGGAGGCGGCCTCCAACATTTCTTTAGGATCTCAGAAAAAGCTGGACCCCTACATTAAGGGGAAATTTTCAGCCCCCTCGATTTAATGCTTTGTTTCTGTCTTTTGTTATGCTCACAATTTGTGAGAATTTACTCATGTATGCATTCCTTTTCATATAATCGAATTAGATCAAGGAGCAGAGGGGAATGGTCTCCCAAGACATTCACAAGAAGGTTGGTAGCATTGTTAGAGGTCACCAACCTTCTTCAAATTTGTAACTTTTTGATTCCGGCTGGCCAGAGTACCGATTAATGCAACATAACCGTTTTCGTCAAAAAAAATATATATATATACAATGTCACTCTTAATCTAAAGTTAAAAATAAATTTGTCTTAATTTTAGATTCGAACTTATTGTGATTTCACTTATATAGATGTATCATTGTTATATATTTCTCAAATGTTAAAAAGTATATAAATAGTTTGATGAGAACAAGTCTAGAGTATATGTATGTACTGTAAGTGTTGGAATATTTGTGCAGACATGCCAAACATTGTCCCTACATAAATGTCTCTATCAATGAAATAATTAAACATAAATTATTGTGCAATGTGGAAAAGATTGCAGTTTTGGAGCCTCTTAATTCAATATTAATAACGTCATTGTTGAATGAGTTTTCAATTGAGTTCTCCTGAACACACAACGAATCAAAACCAAACTGTAATTACAAGCTCTGATTATATGAAGGATATGATTTTTAGACAAAATTTAGCAAGAAGAATTAACAAAAGATAAACTATTGATATTTTGTTGAGGGTATTTTTTAGGGGTGAAATTTCGCCAATTGACTATTTTTGGCCATTTTTGAAGGAAAAAATATATTCGCCAATTTGGTTAAAATTTCATCTATTTTTTACATAAATATTATTAAATTGGTAATATTGGCCAAAAATATAAAAATTTTAATAGTAAATTATATGTTTTGTATTAAATATTCACTCACATTTATATATGTATGGTTTTTCAAACCGAAATAGTCGCCTAGAATACTATACATAGGTATAATATAAATCCCTAAAAAAATACCTTGATTTTGTCTTACCATTTATGAAGTTATAGATATGACAATTTGAACATAAATTGTTCAAAATAGATCTAATGAATTTCCAATTTGTTTTGGAGGAAATATGATCATTAATAAAAATATCCATAATAAATAAATAAGGAACAAATAGAAGGTACCAATGATCCATCCATAATCAATTTATAATAGTTACAAATTTTCAATTTGTTTTTGAAGGAAACACAAACATTAATAAAAGATCTATAATAAATAAAAGATTAATCTTAACCTCAAACCTATCACAAGAGGAATCAAATCTCTTGAGGTATAAGACTTCAAATTGATATGATAACGTTTTCCTTCACTTTTAATTAACATCATAACAATTTTAATATCATATTTTGTGGAATATCTAAAATCGATATATAATTGTTTATATCTGAATAATGTTACAATGAGGTGTCATTCTGTACATTTTAAATTTCAACTACTCGTATTGTAAAAAAATGCTAATTCTTTTTAATGAAATAAAGAACACGTAGTTGTTTCGAAATCATCTTAAAAAATATACGTGTTTTTTAATGAGTGTATATGATTATATTGATTTCCATATTTAGGAAACTTTTTGCAAATTGATTCCAATTAAATATTAGCTTGGAACGGCCACACAATCCTTCTAGTTTTTGTAAGATGTCCTTCCACCATGACTAAGTTTTGTTATTCAAAATCCATATAATTTTATCTCCTGTTGTTATCGGACTAATCGGTAGGTGCGGGCACTAACTGATCTCCCTAGATCCACCTAGATCTAGAACAAAACACACCAGAACATGACGCTTTCCTTAAGTTTTAGATATTGAATTTACTAACTAAAGAGGGATGAGTGACATACCGTTTAAATGTCGCTTCCTCTCGCCATCGCCATCCTAGCTCCGTTCCAACGCTCATACAATGATGAACCTGCAAAAGAAAACAACCAACCAAAGTGATAGTAATAGCATAAACTCAATATAAACCTATGTATGTGATCAAGGAGTCATACAATAAAACACAACAAGCTTTATAGGAAAGAATCATATTAATGTATCATATTAAATGTGAAAGAGAGATTACAACCATGGCCTTGATGTCGTAAGGTCCCTTCCAACTATCCTTTGTTCCCCACACACTTTCACTCCAAGAATTCTGAGAGCACAAATCTGATAGTATTCACAATCTATCTTGACAAAGGCAAAACTCAAAACCACTCTAACCAAGCTAATAATTCCAAGCCAAATCCAACTTAGCCAATCCCAAAAGCTCCAAGCTAACTTTCTCCATGAGAGCTCCTCTCCTTTTATAAGTTGAAGAGAATAAGGTGAGGAGGTTAGGATGGTCCCACTAAATCATGAAAGCAAGTAAGATCCAAACCATTCGGATGCCACCTCACCATGGAAGTTTCTCCTTCTAGAAGATTCGAGAAAATGTTCGTTTTTCCCATGTGTAAGCATTCTCGCACCCTGCCTATAGAGCAACTTGCGAACCTCTCGCAACCCAGCTATGGTGTAACCTGCAAGAATTAGTCATTCTCGCACCCTGCCTATATAGCAACCTGCGAACTTCCCTTTTTATAGGGTTTTTACAAAGGAAAATGCAACTTCTTTTCTCAGGAAAAGTTCTTCTCCCTTCTCTCTTCAGGAACTCGGGCCACTGATCCCTCTGAAGGCAACATATAGGTTTACATCATTAACGGTCATAGGAATAGCTAAAATAATGTGTAACAGAGAGCCCCCCAAAGTATGAAGTTAGAACAGAGTGATAGATGAAATACTTTGTCGAGTGTGTGTAGGGAACAAGGAACAATCGGTCGGAAACCTGCCAACAAACAAGGAAATACAATACAATAATATATCATCACTGAGGTAGGCATTCCCATACTCATAATACAAATGACTCAAAGCATAAATGTCGACATGCAAAGATCCATGTCAAGTAAGACGGGTCATGGCCACCAAACATACACTGTGGAACCATGCCAATATGACTCAAATTTGAACATAGCCACAAAAAATACACTGTGGATCTATGTGTTAAAGACTCAAATTTGAACATAGCCACCAGACATACAATGTGGATCTATGTAACAGTACACTGAATATACTCCAACGCAACCTGAATCTGTCAAAAAATATCCAGGGTCTTCATGTCCACCACTCTATAGTACGAATATAACCATGTGAATACATGTGTCAAAGTCGAACATGGTAGAAACCACTTGATTACCGGTCATTAATGTATACCGTTAACAAGTGCGAGGGAAATCACCATTAATGTCAATGAATCCCAAGGTACACTAGTGCAATCCAACGAATGTGAATTAATGAGCTGAAGTCGAACACTCGACGGAATCTCCTGATCAGGGGTCAATAATGAAAGCCCATTGTCGAAAGCGAGGAAACCTGCCATTAAGGCATGCAAGTTCCAAGGTACCAATTAGTTTCTAAGTCTAATTCCTGGATAATGAGTTGAAGTCGACAGGAAAATACTCGTCACAGGAGGGCCTTAATGTATCCCACATCAATGACATGAAACAAGTAACAAGATTTGATGTAGGTCAGAGTAACAAGTGATTCAAGATTGACTCAGGGATGGCCAACGCAATAGAAGGATTAAGGACCGCAAAAATGGTCGACACAATAGAAGGCTTTCCGAATTGAAATTCTCTTTGAACATATTGATGACACGACAACTGCCTTGGAAACACTGACTCAACAATAGGGATCACAAACCGATTTGTAATTTTATAAAGGAGTATGATCAGGAGACAAGTGGATTTTCCAACCTAGACACAAAGCGAGTGAAAGGGTGTCATGTTCAAAAGTGACTCTTCCACAGAATACAGGTTTAGATACATTTCTTTCCCAATTCTTCCCCCACCATTTCTAGCGAGTACCTCTTTATTTTTACACAAGCTTGAGCAGGATAACATATGCTTGAAATGTAAGCTCATCCTTCGAATGAGTCCCTCGGAGAACCCTAAGAAGGAGTGGTTCGGTCCCATATGGGCCTTTCAATGTTTGTTTTATGAGTCCAAAGAAAGAAAACTCAGGGGTTTTTCATGTTTTGAGAGTCTTAAAAACACTTAAAGAGAACTCTCCCAGTTCCTTTTTCTCAAATTAGTCTGATGAGACCGAAAAAGAAATAAACTATTGCTCAACAGACGTTTTCTTCAAATACTTTAACTAGCGTGAAAAGAACAAGGTCGCTCGGCAATCTTTTCATGTTTAGAGAGTCTGAAAAGAGCTTAAAGGGAACTCCAGTGGGTTCCTTTTTGATATAACCTTTACGAGTCTGAAAAAGTGATAAAAGTATACTCGGTTTCATTCTCACGTATTTACGAGCACTAGAAAGAAAAAAGACTAAGCTCAGTAACTTATTCTCATGTATTTACGAGCATGAGAAAGAACAAAGACTAAGCTCGGGATTGTTTTCATTTTTACGCAAGCTTTAAAACAAAACAAAAATATGCTTGGAATAGATTTTAATTTTTACACAAGCTTAAAAACTAAACAAAACTATGCTTGGACCTAGTTTCATTTTTAGACAAGCTTGAACCAGAGGAAACTATGCTTGAGGTAGGTGGTTTCCATTTTACACAAGCTTGAACCATAGAAAACTATGCTTGTGACTTCCCAATGCATAACACATGGAAGGTTGGTACTTAGCCCCCAGCTTAAGAAACTAGCGGCTCTACTTCAGCATGAAGTCCAGAGGCTGGAAGTATTACCCCCCAAGCTTCATTTCATCTAATGACAAAGGTGGAGGAAATGAAGCTTCAAATACTAGACGAAGGACTTGACTCAAACAGAGAGGGGGGAAATTATTTCATTTTTTAACGAGCTTGACACAGAAACAAGAACTATGCTCGTAACCTCTATTTCATTTTTTAACAAGGTTGCTATAGAGATGCAAAAACTATCCTCAAGTGGTTTCATTTTTTATCGAGCTTGAAATTAGAAAACTATGCTCAAGTCTGGTTTCATTTTTTAACGAGCATGAAATCAGAAAATCATACTCATAGACCTCTGTTTCATTTTTTAATGAGGTTGCCTCAGAGACACAAAAAACTATCCTCAGAGTCTTCTTGATCATGGATTCCAAGAGGACAATGCTCTAGAAGGAGACCATGTCAAGGGAAAAAACTCGGTCATGGCTTCCAAGAGGTCTTCATTTGATGGAAGAAACACACTCTAGAAGGACATCATGTCGAGGGTCGCGACAGGGGTAAAGAGATCAGGCTCTAACAACCCTATCGAAGAGATCACCATGTCAACTACTGGATCTAAGTCATCAGAAGTTGAAGCCATGGGTGACAATGCCACATAATTGACCTATGGCGGGGGCGATACCGTCTGCATATAAGAACCATTCAGGGAGGCAATCCAGGCGGGGTCAATGAATGAAAGTTGATCAACAGTCACAACCCATCCATCATGAGGGAAAGATATCACACGAAAAAGAGTAGACACTATAGCTTTCATGGCATAGACATAATCTAGCCCAAGGATTAAAGCAAACTCCAAGGGGTCTTGGACTACCATAATGTCAATAAAGACAGTTTTCCCTCCCAAAGTTACAGGAAACTAGGGAAGGGTCCCTAAAGGTTGACTGGTTCTTCTGTTAAAAAATAACATATTCTGTGTAACTGGCGCAAGTGAAGGACAACCCAAAGTTTGCCAAGCAATAGAGGACAAAATACTAACAGACGAACCTTCATCTATCAACGTTTGAGAAACATCCCGACCACAAACCTGTACTGTAATCTGGAAAGGAATGTAAGAGGGAAAACGAGGTCCAGTTAGCACACCCCAATCAAAATGGATGGCCTCATTACTTGGAGGAGGTTCTATGGGAGAAGGAGGAATAGCCCCCGGCATGGTAGATTTTGTATCAATGAGAAAAACATGGGTAGTATCGGGTTTACTCTCTAGCGGGAGAGTAGGATCGATCGATGGAGAGATCAGATCGACCACTTGGGTTTCATTCTCCAGGGGGAGAATGGGGTCGACAGGTGGAAATGGATCAACCACTTGGGTTTCACTCTCTGAGGGGAGAGTGGGATTGACCGAGGATGGTATCGGATCAACCACTTTGTCAACTGGTTCAACTAAGGACATGAACAGATTGACGACATGATCAACCGAATTGACCGGTGAAGGGACCGGAGTGATCATTCCATCAGCTTACAATAAGTAGCTGGAAGTTGAGGTTGTGAAACAGTCATGTCTTCCAGTAATTTCAAGGCTTTGTCCATACGAGGGCAAAGGTGAGTGAGATGACTCCCTTTGCATAACATACACGAGAACTTGGCTCTACTTTTCTTCTTCCCAACTATATCATGACTAGTCGACGGGAAGTCATCAGCATGTTGTTCAGAGGATAACGACATGGGTTGGCGAGGATGTGTAGACCATGCTTCTATAACCTTGGATAGACCAGGGAATTCCTTAAGAAGATGGCTACCCTTACAAAGCCTGCAAGGGTACTTGGGCTTATGGGTTGTTTGGGTGATCTTGACATCATCAACACTCCCAACACAATTAATAGCAACTGGTTGTTTTCCAACATGTTTAGCAATGGTTGGAGGTTTTGACCCTTGTTTATTTTTCTTCTTCCTATTCTTTCGTTTCTTCTTCTTCTTATCCACCAGGTTATTAGCTTCAAATCTCTCACTCGGCGAAGAAGATGAAACGGAAGAAGACCTTGCAAGTGAAGAAGGTAAAGAAGATCTTATTGGTGAAGGATAAACATGAGGTTGATGTTCTTGGGGGGAAGTGCTTATGACTAAAGCACTTACTGCATTCGGGATTACCTGAGTGGAAAACAACCACACCGTCAATCCAATCGTGAGACTTGGAAGGCTCAAAGTAGCAATATGAGGAGGACCAATGTTTCCATAAGAAGGAAAAATAAAAGGTTCCCTTAGAGCAGGGGTTCCTTCATTGGTTGTTCCAGGAACTGACACCATTAAATAAATATCCAATCTAGATTCCTCTAAGGAAAACAAACAGCACACACTAAAAATCTAGTAAGCAAGCAAGCACACAAAACCTTCTCACAATGAACGCACTAGTTGGTGATGAAATCCAACGTCGTCGGAACAATGTAAGAAGGGGCTAAGATAGAGCGGGTGGAAAAGTTATGTTGACGACCTGCTTAACGGACTTACACCCTCGTGCAAGCTCCCACACATAATCATGGGTATACCCTCCAAGGAGCCCAAGTGAGTTTGGCCAACGTCGATTCCAGAGACCGTGAAGACTTGCCCCTCCACAGTCACCTTGTGTAAATACCCTAAAGAGATAGGCCACTAAGGTTACCACAAACAACAATGATGCCTGGGGAAACAGTCAACAGTCTGATCCACATGCAAGGGCAGGGTATCTAGCCCGAAATCAACTTGAGAGGCTTCCACTCATCATTGTGGGTATACCTTCAAGTGACCCCCGTAATACGTGCAATCTCTACACCAAGACCAACAAAGCAGGGTGAGTAACTCTGCCAGTCTCAATGGGACCTCGTGATTGACCCTTGTGTTAGAAGGGCTTCCCAGGATAGAATGAAGTAAGTGGATTTAACCGCTCCCTAACTCAAGATTCTATGTTTGTTTGCAACTTTGGAAAGTTATCTTTCACACCTATTCCAAAGCCCTAACGCTAATCTAATGTAGGTTTTCTACCAGAAAGTATAAAAAATGTCTAATCAGTTTTTTATAAGCGCTTTATTTTATGGTTGTTGTTACTCAAAAGGAAGATGGCGTGGACAATATGGTGTTTTGACCGACTCGAAAATTATGCAAAGATATGAAGATGCAATCTTTTCATTTCGATGAAAGCTATGCTACGAGAAGGAATAAACATTTATCATTCCCATATGCACGATGTCCCAAAATATATTAAACTCATCAATATCAAGATTCTCAAGAAATGAGAAAAAGGTACTGAACACCAATGCACGATTCAAAAAATGCCAAGAATCATGCAATTTCGCTACTTCAAATGCAAGGATGCCCCCAATCTAATATAAAGAAAGAAATTAAATCTTTTTGTTTCAAAAATTTCACTAAAAGCAATAATGAACTTTCTTAAAACAAAGAAACCCAAACTAAAAGTTTTCTTTTAAAGCGAACTATTCAGAAGAAATCTCATCTTTCCTTAAACAATTCTAAAGAAAACACACGCTTTGTAATTGAAAGACACTCAAA
>JASDQU010370806.1:51473-69928 GCA_032191745.1 Picea mariana
CCAAAGCCTCTGAGGAGCCGGGTCCAGTCAAAGAAGATGAGTTTCAGCCCGTACCGAATCGGCGAAGGCAATCAAGGCGAAATGGTCCACAAGCCCAGGCCCCAAAGGCCACTCAATCAGAAGAGGCAACTTTAGAAAATAAAAACAGCTTTGATGCGCTGAAGGAAGATGAAGCCCCAGATCCAGAAGCAACAACAGACCAGAAATATCCTCTGGTAGACGAAAGCCTTTCGGAATCCACCCCCCCAAATTCAGAAGCAGCAAGAGAAATCCGGGCTTCAGAACCGGAACCCTATCCCCATACAGGACTGGTGGTTACAGTCCCCTCTAGCGGCTCTGGGGGAACTTCTGAACCTGAAGACAATACAGTCCCGTCTCCACCCCTTACCCGAGGGCGAAAGACCAATAAAGCGCGCAGAGAAAAGGAGGCGGCCTCCAACATTTCTTTAGGATCTCAGAAAAAGCTGGACCCCTACATTAAGGGGAAATTTTCAGCCCCCTCGATTTAATGCTTTGTTTCTGTCTTTTGTTATGCTCACAATTTGTGAGAATTTACTCATGTATGCATTCCTTGTCATATCATCGAATCAGATCAAGGAGCAGAGGGGAATGGTCTCCCAAGACATTCACAAGAAGGTTGGTAGCACTGTTAGAGGTCACCAACCTTCTTCAAATTTGTAACTTTTTGATTCCGGCTGGCCAGAGTGTCGATTAATGCAACATAACCGTTTTCGTCAAAAAAAAAAAAACAACTTCCCATTTCCATCTAGGAATGTGCAATGACTACAAAAATCCCACTAGATGTATGTGCTTAGCCTTTACCTTCTAATATTCCATGCATCTGGCCAAATAATCAGTGACATCTCTCTTCATACTAGGCCAAAAAAATGGTCCTCTTGCAACTGTAATAGTTTTATGGTATCCTGGATGTCCAGGGTATGGCACATTGTGCATCTCCTTAAAACATAATTTTTCAATTCCTAAGAATTGGGAACATAAACTCTATTTCGGAATAAGATGATTCTATCCTCTTCTAGTTTGTAATCCTTATGTTTCCATCGTACATTATTCTGTTGTAGGCTTTCTTTGACTTGCACATAATGTTGGTCTATTGTTACATTCTTTAGAATTCTATCTTTTAAATTTGTCCTGTACATACTAATGGTTGTAGCATGCATTTTATGCACCCTTCTGTTGAGTGCATCGACCACCTTGTTCTCTTTTCCTTTTATGTGCTTGATGTCAAAGTCATATTCACTAGGAAATTACAGCCATCTAGTTTGTCTAGCATTTAGTGTTGATTGGTCAAACAAGTATTTCATACCGATATGGTCCGTCTTCAATTCAAATTTTTTTCCCATGAGGTAATGCCTCTACGTCCTTAAGGCATGTATTGTGGCTGCCAACTCTAATTCATGTGTGGCATAATTTATTTCATGCTCCTTCAATTTTATGGGCTCATAACAAATTGCATGTGCATTTTTTGCAAGGAATCCACCGAGCCCTTCCTTGCATGCATCTGTGCACACAACAAAATTCTCATATGGATCTGCAACTTTTAAAATAGGTGCAATGGTTAGTAAATCCTTTACATTCTGGAAATTTTCTTCACACTTAGCACTCCATTCAAACTTTACTCATTTCTTTAGAAATATGTTATTGGGAGTGCAATCTTAGAGAATCCCACAATGAATCTCATGTAATAACCAGTTAGAACCATAAATGATTTAACCTCTAAAATGTTTGTTGGGGTTGGCCAACTTTTGATTGCTTCAATCTTTTCAGAATCCACTACCATGCCATCTTTTGAAACAATGTGACCCAAATAATGGATATGCTTTTGATAAAAGGTGCATTACTCAATTTGGCATATAATTGGTGCTCTCTCAACACTTGTAGCACCATCCTCAAATGTTGTTCATGCTCCTCCTTGTCCTAGAATAGATAAGAATATCATGTAAGAATAAAATGACAAACTTGTCCAAGAAATCTCTGAACACCCCATTCATTAAACACATAAATGTAGTGGGCACATTTGTCAACCCAAAATGCACCTCTACAAATTCATAGAGTCTATAGCTTTTCCTAAAGGTTGTGTTTCTAGTGTCTTCTTTTCTAATTCTCACTTGATGACAACTTGACCTCAAGTCAATCTTGGAAAATATGTTTGATCCTTTCAGCTGATCAAAAATATCATCAATCCTTGGAAAAGGATATTTGTTCTTGATTGTAACCTTGTTCAGTTTTTTGAAGTCAATACATAACCTCAATGTTCCATGTTTTTTCTTGACAAAAAAAACTGGGGCACCCCAAGGAGAAACACGTGTGCATATGTAGCCTTTCTTCAACACCTCTTCTAGCTGCATTTGCAATTCTTTTAGCTTTGGCATGCTCATTCTGTATGGATTTTTGGACATTGGGGAAGATCCAAGCATTAATTCAATAGAGAAATATATATCCCTCTTTGGTGGCAATCCTGTTAACTCCCCAAACACATTATGTTCTTTCAATACTGGATAATCTTCAAGACTTGGCTCCTTATCCTTCATTGGCTCTTCCATATGGGTTGCATATATCTGGCACCCTTATCTAAAACTTCTTTTCAGCTGCAATTCTAAAATCTCTCAGACATATATAAGCCTTGGAATATCTTGAATTCCCTTCCTCGTCAAGGCATGCAAAATCCTTTTTATAACAATATAAGACATCATGATGCTTTTTCAGCCAATCCATAACAATCAAGCAGTCATAAGGCCCAAGCAGTATGATGTTCAATTTTTCCTTAATGTTGATTCCATTCATGTTTACTGGGAAATCATTAACAAGCTCATTAATTCTTCTCTTGGTTCCAGTAGCTAGTTGAACTAACCAAGACTTTTCCTGCTTACATTTCTTCAATTAAAATTTTTCTACTTGATTTGGATATATATAGATATGAATAGATCTATAATCAATCAAAATAGCTATGGGTTGATTATCAATCTTACCTTCCACTTCAAGTACGTGGGATTGATAGTCTGTTTTTCTATTGTCTAAGGATGAATAGATCATTGGCATGCTTCTGATCACATACTCTATCGTCTCCTCTTACTTGAGGATATGAAAAATCCTCATCTTATCTCCTTGGTGAGGACAATCTTTGTACATGTGATCTCCTTCACATCCCCAACACTTTATGGGTTGTTGTCCCGGCCTCTTGCCCAAAAAAATCTACAATTTTCTGATCACCTTGAGATGGATGCCCTTGTTGATGTGCTTGAGATCTATTCCTGATGAAAGGAGGCTTGAATTCTTTCTTTCTTTGATCCATATTACCTTTCTTCTTGTCATCCCAAACCTTTTGGAAAGCTGGCCTTCCTATGTTGTGCTCATACAAATACTTATCTTTTCTTATGGATTCTTCCAAATTCCTCGACTCATCAAACATAATTTTATCCTTTTAAAAGGATGGCAGTCTACTTAGGAACCTATGAATTTTGACCTTCTCATCCTTGATGAAGCTCACATACTTGAGAAGTTCCAAGAATTTCCTTTCATATTTATCCATGGTCATGTTCCCAAGTTTGAGTTCAAATAACTCTTGCATCTTATTTTCATAATATTGCTCTGACAAGTATTGTTGTTGGAAATATTTCTTGAATTGCTTCCAAGAAATTATCTTCTCATCAAGGTGTTTAACCTAGTTAAGTTGATCCCACCACACAGATTCCTTTCCTTGAAGGTGGTAGGATGTAATTTGAGCTTTTTCATTGGATGAGTAATCATGCAACTAGAAATATTTCCTTATTCCCAACAACCATTCTTGTACATCTTCTCCTTTCTTGTTCTCTCCATCAAATGATGGTGGCTTGATTTTCCTCAACTCCCCTTGCAAGTTATTTGACCCATGTCTCCTCCTATGATGTCTGACAGGAGACATACTTGGGCTTCTCTCTGACCTTGAACATGCATATTCTCTCTTGGTCGAGTTCCCTAGGGAATGATGATGTTGATGCTTGCTAGAACTCCTTGATTATCTAAATCCTCCATGATCATCCCTCATATCATGAGATCTAGAAACTTCTACTTTCCTTGCACTAGCTTCTTGTCTTGTGCTAGAATATTTGTTGAATTGCTTCTGCAACATATTCAGGATTTTTAGTATCTCCTCTTGAGCTTTTGTGATCTTTTCATTATCGGCCCTATAGCTCTGCTCTTCTCATTGTAGGACTCTCATAATTACATGCTCATGCATGTCCCTTGTTCCATTAGACCGTCTCAACATTTCCCATGCTAACATGCAGACCTTTGATCTCTTCTTTGTGGCTGTAAGACCCTCATGCATCCTCCATATCTCTATTTCTCACATAAGAACTACAATATGCTTTCATGTACCTCTAATTCTACAAGAAATGTTCATGTAATAATTATTGTTAGCATATGCATATTATAAAACATTCCATTAATTAGAATACATGTTATTATTCACATCAATTTATGAATAACACAATGCACTAAGTGAAAATATGATTMTGTAAACACATCCTTCTCTGAAACAACTCGCCAATGGATGTACTCATCCCTCATTCTGAGTTCTRAGCGAAAAGTTACAACATTCACAAGATGCAATTCTCCACTTCCTTACTACTGCAGAATTTACTTTATTACTTCTGAGAAATTTTAGCACCCAATTCAAAATTCTGGGTGGATCGATGTATTTTCCTCCTCGATATCTTTCCATCCTCTACTCATTTGCTSATATCTGAGCTCCAAGCTGAAAGTTATGGTCCGAAGAAAATTAGATTGTTTTTCCCAATTTATCCMTGTATGCTAAAAGTGTCTTCTTTCTCTTCCTGCACATTTTTACCTACCCAAATTCGAAATATGTCTCCAAGATTGTTTTCTATGGTTCATAATCTTTCCATAGATTGCTTCTATGCCTCAAACAAACTTATGAGCAAGGATTTATGCCCTCTGGAAGTAAACTAGTGCCAAAATTTTACCTTAATTGTTTCGGCGGTAACTTTCTCATACAAGCTCTGCTTTGCGCTCGAAGTAGCTCATTGGAAATCTCTCTCAGAGTTCTTTTATTTAAGCTATAGAGATAAAATGTACCAAATGTATACTCTATTTTCATGAATTTTGATTGCCTAAAAACGTCGTTTAGGCCCTCAAAATTGCTTTGCAAGTTAATGACCTTCAAAAATCACAAAAATTTATATAAAATTGACTATTTTTACTATTTTAAAATTCTTTTAATTTGAGCCATAGATCTCAAATAGGAATAAATCTCAATCGTTGATCCAATACACCTTCTCCCAGGCCCGCGAAAGATTTTCCACTCACAATCACCAACTCAAAGCAATATGAATCGTTGATTTTCCAACACTACAATGGCGATCGACGATCAGATATTTCTTTTGGAAAACCAAGCATGCTCATGAATCTCCCCAAACCCCAATCATCGACCATCGGCTTGAGACTATTGATACAACTTCAAAACTATTGAAGTCATAAGAGTGGAAACATTTTATTTCAAAGGCCCGTGACTCTTGATATGACTTTGAGACTATTGAAGTCATAAGAGTGGAAGCCTCATCTTTCAAAGACCCGAGACTCTTGATATGGCTTTGAGAATGTTGAGCTATTATACCATATAATGATAACATAAACACATAAAGAGAGTCAATATTGCATTGATAATGAGAAAGCAAAAGCTTTTTTATAAAGAGTTACAAGCTAGTTGAGTCAATCCACTTTATGAATGTGGGATAGACCCAAAAGCATATAAAGTGAAATAAAACATAAAAACCTAAAATACCATAAGTCAAAGTGACTTTATTAATGTCTATGTCTAATACTAACCATTATAATATGATATTTACTTTAACATCAAACCCTACTATCTCATTCTTTTCTCATTTCCTATTTTTCTCTCTTCTCTTATCCTTCCTTCTCCTTTCTCCTTGGGGTTTTGTATCTTAGGGCTTCATCCTCGTGGAGGCTAGGGTTTCGGTTTCATGGAGGAACCTCCACGAGGAAGGCAATGGATTCTCCCTTTCACTCTTCTCCTTCCTCCATCTTTTACTTTAATTTTTCATCATTGATTTATTAATGTTTATTATTGTTTTGTTGTTGAGAGTTTAGGGTTTCATGCATGGAGACTAAGGTTTCATTGAGGAACCTTTGTGATGAGGGCAATAGCTTCACCCTTTCATTCTCTTCATTCCTTCCTCTTTTATTTTTCTTTTGCTTTATTGATTTGCCAATGTTTATTGTTCTATTGTTATCACAAGTTTAGGGTTTCATGCATTGAGGCTATGGTTTCGGGGAGGAAAATCTATGAGGAAGACAATGGCCTACCCATTCCCTTCTTTTTTTACCTTGATTTTCTTTTATTGATTTGACAATGTTTATTGTTGTTTTGTTTTTGCATGTTTGATGAAGCAAAAGGGGAAAAAATGGCATATTTGGGGGGTTTTAATGCACATATTCGATTCATGGATGTGGCTTAAGGAAATCCCTTGCACTCTCACAAGGAGATCTAGATTCAAATCATGGCCTCCATTTATCTCTCATTAATTACTTTTCCTTTAGTATTAGATGTTGATATTTATCTCATATCTACATTATTCACTTGTTTGTATGCATAGGTTAGGTTAGTTTTAATTCATATATGAAATTCTAAGGGTAGACTCATGTGGGAATGTAGTTGAACTAGAGTTCTTACCTTTTAATAAGTGATTTGGGTTCAAATCCCAACATTCTCTTGCCATTTTCCATTCATGTTTTTCATTTTTTACCATTTTTCATTTTTGTTTCTGTAAATGTTCATTTGCACTAGGTTAATCTAGTTTTTTGTTTAATTATACACTTTTAATGGAAAATTTTTGTGGGAATGTAGATCAAGTAGAGCTCATATGTTTTGACAAGTGATCTAGGTTCAAATCGTAGCATCCCCTTATCATTTTGTTTTTCTTGTTTTTCATTTTTATTAGTATTTCCATAGTTTTTAATTTACAAATATTCAGTGCTAAATCCAATGTTAAACCTAGTGTTGAACCCGACTCTAAATTCAATGCTAAATCTAGTGTTAAACTTGATGCTAAATGTGGTGTTAATTAGGAAAGACACTTTAACACTAACTTTTGCACTAGTAAAATGCTCCAATGTGAAGAAATACAATCCAATGCTAAACTCAACACCAATGACATATTTTGTTGTAGTGGTATAGTTGGCACCAAAATTAGAGGTAAAATTCCCCAAATCAAACAGGGACTTTTGAAACTTTTCAAATCAATCATTGCAATTGTTGTAGTAAAAGTAATCATAATGAGGAAGATTGTTATCTTAAGAAAAAGCATGAGGTTGACTAGAATAGAGGTAGAGGACACAATAGAGGAAGAAGTAGAGGAGGGAGGCATCGACATCATTTTGCAGAAAGTGGTACAATTATTCAACAAACTAAACCTACCATTGATTATCATTTTATTGCCTCTCATACCGACATCTCTACTTCTCAATGTGTCTAGTACATTGATTTAGGTGCTATAAAACATATGACTAGTAAGTGAGAGGTCTTTTCAAAACTTGTTTACTGTGATAATGAGATCATTATTATGGGCGATGATAGTGTCCACGAGGTACAAGGAAGAGGTGAAGTACCAACGATAATTTATAGAGATAGTTGCAAAACCATATAGAATGTCATTCATGTTCTTGGTTTAAAGGCAAACTTTCTTTCTATTAGTAAAATAACTTATGAAAATTGTATTGTTGCTTTTTATAAGAAAATTTAGTTATTAAACAATGTAATGACAACATCACTACAAGAGGAATGCATATTAATGATATGTATAGATTTGATGGTATTTTAGATCAACGACAAGCTTTATTGACATGTTCTAATTCAAAAAATATGTTCGGGAATGAATGATATGGTCATCTCAAGTACATTTATTTTTAGTCACTTCACTAACATAATTTACTGAATGGATTGCCTCAAATTGAAAAAGATAAAGGTGTGCATGAGGCATGTTTGGCGACGAAGCAACCTTGCTTCACATTTGATAATGGTAAAATAAGAGCAACTTAGGTTCTTGGCTTAATTCATAGTGATGTTTGTGGCCCTATGAGAACCCAGTCCTTTGGAGGAGCTAAGCACTTCATAACATTTATTGATGATTTTTTCTAAAAAAATATGGGTATATTTTTTGAAGAATAAATATGATGTGTTTGCAACTTTTAAGAAACTCAAACTTATGGTTGAAAATGAAAGTGTTAATGCATTAAATCGTTAAGGAGTGATAGAGGAGGTGAGTATGAATCCGAATTAAATCCTTAAGGAGTGATAGAGGAGGTGATGAATCCCATGCATTTTGTGATTTTTGTTATCATAATGGTATTCAAAGAAAAGCTTATCTTGTAAATACACCATAACAAAATGGTGTAGCAGAGTGGAAGAATCGGTCCATTATGGAGATGGCTAGATGCATGATGAAAGGACATCATCTAAGTGATTTATTTTGGGTTGAAACATTTCAAACAACGATATTTTTTGTTGACTAAGTAATCAATTTTGGGCTAAAGTAGTTTAGACATCAGTGCTTTTTTGTTGAATCAAAGTCCCATAAGGGAAATGATAAGACATCTTATGAATCTTAGTCAAGGAAGAAACCAAAGGTAGAAAATTTCAAATTATCTAGTTGTTTGGCATATGCACACATTCCAGATAAAGATAAACATAAGTCGGAAGCCAAAAGTAGGAAATGTATATTTATTAGATATAGCATTGAATTAAATATGAAGGTTTTTATAAGTAGAGATGTGATTTTTTATGAGAAACCCCCACATGTGCAAACATCCAAATTGGTAGGTGAAATTTTGTGTATCGGTAACAAAGAGCTTGAACTCAAAACTCTTATCACATATAGGAGAAGAAAAAGAGAAGAGGAAAAAGAAGAGGATAAAAAAGTAGGGTTGTAGTTAGAAGGAAAAGATGGAAGTCAATGAAGTAGTTCTCACAAAAGTTCAAAATGATTACATCGGACTCTTCAAGATGCAAAAGTAGATGAGATGTAACAAGGCGAGAGAATTTTTTTTTTTAAAGTTGCCATATCATGTATATCTTGCTTTGACGATTGAAGTAATGAATTCACATGATCTGGCTTCTTTTGATGAAGCAAACAACAAAATGTAATGGAGAAACACAATGCAAGTAGAATATGATGCTTTATTTAAAAACGAGACTTGGAAGTTAGTTCAATTACATTCAAATAAGAAACCAATAAGGTGTAAACGGGAATCAACTAAGTTAAAAGCACATTGTTTGATTGGTAAAAATAAATTCAAATTAGTTGCAAAAGAATATGCTAAAAAAGTCAATATAGATTGTGAGGAAGCATTTTCTCCCACAAAAAAAATTGATTACAAATAGAATATTGTTAGCTCTTGCATTACAGTTTTGATGACAAGTACAATGGATGGATTTCAAAAGTGTATTCTTAAATGGGGATTTGCAAGAAGTGTATATGGAGTAGTCTAAAGGATTTGTTGTTGAAGGAGAAGAAAAGTTGGTGTGAAAGTTGGTGAAGGCCTTGTACGAATTAAAGCAAACCCCTCGAGATTGGTATGAAAAGATTGATATGTATCTTAGATCAAGAGGTTTCAATAAAGGAGGATTGGTATATCTCACAACAACTAGACCAGACACAACTTTTGCAATTGTATGTTATTAAGGTTTTTAAACTATCATACGGAAGCACATTTAGGTATATCAAAAGTACGTCACAATTTGGTATTGTATTTGAGAAGAATGATAATTTTGTGTTTAATAGTTTTTCATACATAGAATAGGTAGGTGATATAGATGAGAGAAAATCTAAAACAAATTATGCTTTTATTCTTATTAGTGGAGTGATTTCATGGATAACTAAAAGCAACTTTTAGTAGAGCTCTTTCAAGAAGAAAAGTAGAATATAAAGCAATAATTGGAGCAACATGTGATGTTATATGGTTATATAAAAAWTTATGTGATCTAAAGCTTCCACATATGCAACTAAGTACTTTACACTATGACAACCAAAGTAAAATCAAGATGACACAAAATCCAATCTAACATTTAAAAATAAAACATGTCAAAATTCATCCTCATTACATCAAATAACAAGTGTAAAGCAAAGAGATAGAGCTAATTTATTGCAAGTCCCAAGATCAAGTAGCAAACATCTTCACTAAGACACTCAACAATAATAAACTCAAGAAATTTCAAAAGGTATTAAAAATAACATAAAATGTAAATAAAACATGTCAAAATTCATCTTCATTACATCAAAGAACAAGTACAAAGCAAAGAGATAGAGCTAATTTATTGCAAGTCCCAAGATCAAGTAGGAAACATCTTCACTAAGACACTCAACAATAATAAACTCAAGAAATTTCAAAAGATATTAAAAATAACATAAAATGTTAATGTGATAAAGCCAGAAATAAAACATACATAATAAATGATATTAAAATTAATATATTTAGTAAAATGATATTAAAATTAATATATTTAATAAAATTAGATAAGCAGTTATTAATGAGGATAACAAAACTTGCTAAATATATTAATATTATACGGTTTGCCTTGTGAAATGTGGAAGGGTTATGTGACAAATTAAACAAGGATTAGTGGGCCTAATGGTTAATAACATGTGTTTCCTCTTAAGAGGTCACAAGTTCAAACCCAGAGGGGGGTAGGGTATGTATACCTCCGTAAACTTTACCAGCAAAATCGCTGGGCAGAGGTGGTCTCATACACCAATTTGGTGTCTAGCTTGGCCATGACCTTAAAAATAGATTATTATTATTATTATGTATACAGAAGAATTTTAAATGTTTGTTTATAATTGTATAATAATATTTGAATTTGAAAGTTTATAATATTCTATTTTAATATTTGTAAAATGTTATTTATATAAAATAATAATAATAATAATAATAATAATTATTTATTTTTAAGATCACGACCAAGTTAGACACTAAATTGGTGTATGAGACTCTCTTGTTTGTGGGACAAGGGACTTCCTCCATGCATTGACTTGACTGATAAAGACTATGGAGGTATACATACTCTACCCCCTCTGGATTTGAACCTATGACCTGCAAAGAGGAAACACATGCTCTTAACCATTATGATTGTAAGGATATTTTATAAGTAAATAATAAATTGTTTTACACTAAGATCTAGAATAATATTTAGTTTTTTGTATATATAAAAGGTTTTTATAATCTAAGGAATTAGTTTAATTGGTTGTTAGTATTATTAGGTATCTGGCTAGTTCCAAGTCAACGAGTGGTTGATTCGAATCCTTATGAATAAGGCACACTAGTTTAAGCCGACAAATTTACTAGAGATATTATACACAGATGTGGGGAAACATCCCTTGAATTTCTCCTTGAGATTTTGCTTATATATATATATGTGTGTGTGTGTGTGTGTGTGCCTTGGGATATTCAAAACTAAAGGCTATGTAGCCAGATAGAGCAACAACTTTGCATACTTGCCTTAAACAACGGTGAGTTATATAAAAAAATATACTTGACTTAAAAGGTCGTTAATTTCTTCTTTCAATATGATTATATGAGTTGCATATTCAAAAAAATATGGTTGTTCCATGACTTCAAAATATACAAAACTACATCCTTCAATAAACAAATCAACAATCAATCCACTTTCATAAAAATGAAATTATATCCATGGTGCATGGAGGAAATCAATTGTGTGACCATCCTGAAAGATAGAGATGTTCCAGATACCATGCTCAAACCCCATTGTCTCTTTTGAGAGGCCATCTACTACCTTGTTCCTGTCCCTATATATATGAGACAAAGAAATGTGTGAGAAGGGTGTCATATGTTGTTGTACATCATCAAAAAGTGGTTGTAAAGTAAAATTTGTGAGTGATGTTTTTTTTTAATCCAATGGATAACCAATAAGGAATCCCCCAAAATTTGAAGTTGTGTAACACTGTATTGGTGAGTCAATTGGAGAGTTAGTTCAAAAGCCATCGGTTCACAATAATTGTTTGTTTCCTTCCCAATGTCATCTTTGACAGCTATGTTGTGATTTGAGGAGAGAAACACTATTCCTCCTGAGCCTCCTACAGAAGGATTCTCTGAGAGGCACCATCAAAGTATGCCCAAGGAATATCCATATTGATGAATTCTTCTTCTTTGATCAATATTTTTTGTTTTTCATCTGCCCGAAGATAAACATTTTGGATATTAAGAGACTAAATTGAGCATTTCAAGAGTAGGGTCTCCCTTCCTTCGAAAAGCTTTGGGTTTCTAGTAAGCTAAATTCCCCATGCTATATCGAGTGGCGGATCTCTCATCTTCTTTGTATCCTTGTTTGTATACCAAGACCTGAAGGCTTCTTATGTGCTACCTCCTTCCCATATATGTCTTATCCCTATCATGATTCTAACTTCTTTCCAAACTTTTTTCAAAAAGGAGCAAGTCAAAAGTAAGTGATCAATAGTTTCCTTTACTTGCCGGTATAAACTACACCATCTTGGGCCAACAGAGTGTTTTTTTTTGTAAAACATCCCAGGTAGGAGCCTTGGTGTTTAATGCCAACCACATTAAGATTTTATTCTTGGAGGGACACTTTAACTTCCATATTATATTCCACCACCAAACATGTTGTCCCACCAAACCTTCCTCAACCAAATTTCTATATCCTAGTTTAGGAGCCTAAGTCCTGGAAGGGTTAAGAGACCATTGCATTTGGTCTTCATCTTCCCCTAGTTTGACATTATTATCTTTCAAGGCATATTTATATGCCTCCCAAGCTTCCACAGAATCCTCTCCCAATCCAATTTCCTCCCAAGTGAGCCATTTTTGTTGCCAATTTGTAGACCTCTCCTAGTTCACAAATTCTCTTACTAAAAAAAAACTTTGCTTCGAAGTTCATGTGACACCCATGGAGGTAGTATGTGTTGGCCTTTAAAACCTATCCAAGGATCAAGTGTTATATGGGCTTGATCCCCGCCACCCACATTCCATATCAACCAAATACCAATCAGTTGGAAATCTGAGTTCACAACTTT
Source organism: Picea mariana (assembly GCA_032191745.1). Classification (NCBI taxonomy): domain Eukaryota; kingdom Viridiplantae; phylum Streptophyta; class Pinopsida; order Pinales; family Pinaceae; genus Picea; species Picea mariana. Next base: position 64,550 of record JASDQU010370806.1, read on the forward strand.
CCATATAATTGAGGCATTACACACCTATTTCATAGGGATTTTGATCCAATCCTCCACTATAGCTAGGTACACGTGCTTAGATTTGATTACCTGGAGCCTAGTCATTTTCCTTGGACCAACCTCCTTACCTTTTTTCTATCACATCCTTTGAGAAATTAAATAGGTTTTTTACAACCTTTTTAGGGATTAAGGACACACTCTAACATTTGATTCTTAAGGTTGTGAGATAAGGAAGGAAGGCTCAGAAAGATTAGTGGAAAATGCAAATAGAACCTCAAATAAAGTATATATTCTCAATGAAATCAAAGGACAAAAATGTTATATGGGACAAATAGATGAAATCTAGTTATGGCATAGAAGAATGGGCTATGTGACTTTGATAATCTAGTGAAAATCAACACTATACAAGCAGTGAGAGACATGCCAAAGATCACAAGACCTTCAAACACTATTTGCAAGCAATGTTAGCATGGGAAGCAAACAGGAGAAAGCTTCAAGTCAAAGGAATACTCAACATCAAAGCCATTGGAACTTGTACATATGGACCTTTGTGGGTGTAATGTCTCTAATTTGAACCCTTTGTAATTGTACATATAGGCTGGTGAGCCGTGGTATCAATTGTAAATGTAATTGTGCATTTAGGTTGGCGAGGTGTGGGCACCAAATTTGTTTTTTCACGCACCTGAGCAGTGCGTGGAGAATTGTTATCAATGAAAGGGTGTGCATGTTTTAGAGTGTTGCACACAACTGAGTAAGTGCGCACATTTTACAGTGTTGCATGCACTTGAGTAAGAGCACGAGAATTACCTGGAAGAGCACATCGAGTTGGTGTATGTGTGTGTGGGTGTGTAGATCCTATGTGGTTACGAGGCTGGTGAGATGGGACACAAATAGCCTAGTGCGCCTATTCTTGTAAATGTAGTCACAGTTATTAATAATATCACATCGTTGCGTGCATACATACTCGGACGAAAAGAGATGGGGGGCTAACACCACTGGAAAAGGGAAAAGGGGCGAGGACTTAAGCCTTAGGGAATATTTTATAATATTTTCGAAAAAGTGTAATGTCGTGGATAAATTATTTTATCCTAAGTTCCTGGGGATGAGAACGAGTCACCAAGTGGATAAATCTATTTTTGAAGGTGACAAGTGTTGAGTTTAAGGCATGCAATATATATTGTTGGCCTTAGTGTAATTCAGGGGGTATTATTCATTTTTGGGTATGCATAAGGGGTCAGACTGTTTGTAAAATCCGACTATTACATTATTTGCAGAGAAGTTTGCAAGAGATTTATATTTTGTATTCAGAGTTATGTTGTTGAAGAGGCGGGTTGTCAGACCCGTGAGCATACTCTCCAGGTGAGATTTTTGTTGGGAATTGTTCCATGGTGTGTTGGGCATTAGATGCAGAGCTCAGAGACTTCTTGTCCGACTTGTTTTTGGAATCCTGGAAGGGAAGTGGGGAAGTCGAGGGACTGTTGAGCAGAGAAGGGGCACACTTCCTTGGGTGTGACAGATGCGTGGGGAATGAGAGATTGTAGACTTGTTGCAATAGTGGCACCTTGGATTGAGAAATTTTGTTGAGTATCAGACCTTAGCTCGACATCAGGAACCCTTTTTCCCTGGTGAAGTTAAGCCCCATCTCAGGGGTGACCTGTTGCTGAAAGTATATGAGCAACAAAGTCTATGGCTGGGAGGAACGTCTGAGTTTTGTGTGCAGTTAGTGTCTTTCACAAAAGATAAGTGTTCTTTATGTGTGTGTCTCAATTATTGTGTGCTTAATAATATATGTCGTTATGGGTTAATTCTTGTATGTTGTTACATATAAGTAATTTTTGTTATTCTGATTAAGGTTGCTTGCACGTGTATATGTGATGTTGTTAGGAAATATTTGTAGTTGTGCATAAGTATGACAGATATTCATAGTCTTGCATGTTAATTTATCCTTTGTTATTGTTCATGAGTCTCCGACATAAGGTTTGAATGGTTGGGTGCGCAGGAAAGTAGCTTGTGTGCACAAGATGTTGGAACTCCCATGTGTGTACAGGGAAATCTGTCTCGTGCTTAAGGAAAGCAGAATTGGCATGTGACGCTAGAATGGTTGCACACACAATARTGTTGTGTGATTAGTATGCATGTGCRCAATAGTTTTGAATTACTTATGTTGTGTTTTAAGTTATGTAAAAAGAAGAAAGCTAGTGTGGCATGACTCAACTCGAGGTTGAGCGCGTTACTTAAAAGTGATACTGCCCAGACTAGTGTTTAGTATAGAATCTATGCAATGGATTTTTCGGAGTAGCATTGTTCAGTAGTATGATGAGCTATGTTACAGTGTGTTTGGTCAGMGATATATAAGTTGAGATTGGTGACGTGGCCCAGCCTCGGTGGCTGGGGACATTAGAATGTGGTATTAGATCATTTTTGGGAGAAGTGTGTGGCGTATCCCAGCCTAGAAGGTCGGGGACATTATAGATTGGTGTCATAGCTATAGTTTCAACACTAAGCCTGCATGGGTTGAGTTCTACTTAAGGAAAAATTCAAAGGGGTAAGTGGCCAAATTTGGAATTTCAACGTGGCCATGGTGTGCATTAAATAAGAATGCACATATGTGCATGCTAAATATATGATATTGTGGGGTGCGGCACTAGAACTGCGCAGTAAAAAATGGTGCTTGGGTGTGCGCACTAAAATTTTGGGGCTGCGTAGAACAAATTTGTGGTGCATGCACATTACTAATACGTGGTGTACATGTTAAAAATTGACATCGTGCATTGGTGTGTGTTGAATACTAGTGCGCACATGGAATTCAGAAGAAAGGATTCTGACAAGATGATGCAGAGTTTTCATGAAGTTGTCTCGTGAATTTGTCTAGCAAATCTTGTTGCCTACACATTTTGCATAATTATCATCGATTAGAGCAAGACATAATCGATGCAGAAGGTCAGAATCATGGAAGATGCATGGAGGACTTATAGTCGTAATGATGAATTCATGGATTTGTATGTTGGGTTGGGTGTTGAAGGTACATAATCCAAGGAGGAGCACATAAAATTGGTAAAAACCACAAAGGGACCGCAAAAAGATGTCAAAATCTATAAAGTTTATAATGAAAGGCTTATGAAAGCAAAGGAACAACAAGATGAATTCAATGTCAAATTGATGCAAAGCTTGGACATAATAGAAAAGAAAATGGATAAGGAGAAAAAGTCAAGTAGATCAAGAAGTTGCAGGTCTCATGATGAGAAAAGAAGAGAAGAAAGAAGTCTTGGTAGGCATCGACCTCACTCGCCAAAGCATTCTTTAAGGAAAGTGTGCACTAGCTCGAGCCCATCTCTTGTCAGAAAGCATAAGAGAAGGACTGAGGTGGAAGAGCTATAGGGAGAAATGAATAAGATCAAGCCTCTACCTTTGATGATGAGCACAAGAAGGCTGAAGATGCGGAGACCTGGCTGCTAGGTATGAGGAAGTACTTCCAGCTACATAATTTTTTTGTGCAGGCAGAAGGGATAATTTTTATTTATCAGCTAAAAGGAAAGGCATCAATGTGGTGGGATTAGTTTGTGCAAGTGCAACACATTGATGAAAAGAAGGTTACTTCGAGGGAGTTCAAGAGGTATTTTCAAAATAAATACTTAATGAAGTGGTACTATGACAAGAAAATGAAGGAGTTCTTTGAACTCAAGCTTGGGAGTATGACGATAGATGAGTATGAAAGAAGATTCTTAGAGCTGTTGAAATATGTCGCATTCATCAAGGATGAGAAAGTTATAATTCAGAGGTACCTGAGTGGGTTCCCCTCATTTATCAGTGACAAGATATGGTATGATGATCCCAAGACATTGGAGGAAACCATAAGGCATGCTAAATGTCATTATGACCAGCAAAAGGGAAGACTGAATTTCCAAAAGGACTGGGAAGATAAGATGAAGAGCAAGTTGGATCAGAGGAAGAAGGGGGATAAGCCACCATTTTTCACAAATGTTGTGCAAGGACATCCAACTCCCAAGGAGTTTGGAATGATGGAGATGGTGGAGCAAAAGTCAAGACAACAATCAATTTAATGTTGGATTTGTGGCGGAGACCATATGCTCATAGATTACTCTCAAAATTATATATAGATTATGGTATATTATAGCTTATGTTTTGTCATGGACCATTTTTCTTTGATTAATATGGTATACCACACACACACACACATATAAATCCAAAAAGCTCTTAACTGCAAAATCAAGTTACAAAACAAATTTAATACAAAATGAAAAAGTTCCTTTATTGTCTTCAAAGTGTCCTTATTTTCTCTACCCATATTTTTCCTCGACTTTCTCTACCCATATTAATACAAAATGAAAAAGTTCCTTTATTGTCTTCAACGTGTCCTTATTAGTCCCTGCTAAAGGCGTGGGACTATAGCGATGAATTCATCGCTGACTTCCTATTAGTGTTACCTTTGACTTTGATTTTTTTGGCATTTGCAATGGTTAAACATACTACAATCTGAATAATAATTTAAATTGAATTAAAATAAATAGAAAAATAATAATTTTCTAAAATATTATTGGCTCTCAATATTGAGGTCTTATTGCCGCAGTGGCGGCGTGCATTTACCATTGCATTTAATGCCTTTAACACACACGGATGGTCACATCTACTCAGCCATTGCATTTACCATTTCCTTTAATGCACACGGATGGTCCTGTCTACTCAGCCATGACTTCATTTACATTTCCTTGTAGAGGTCAATTCTTTGCTTCTGTTACAACCGATGGTGCCTGTTGTTCCAGAGTTTGTGTTTTAAGGCTATAAAACACACCGTCTAGGCATCCATAAGAAAAATAAGTCTTTTGAAATAAGAAACAAAGAAAATCAAATCATAGTCGGTTTCTCAATTGTCTCTGTCTTTCTTCCCTTTGTTCTTGGATAGTTATGTCACGTTCTATTGCTGCCCACGACCTTTCTAACTCGGTTCGGTTTGTTGCAGTTTGTAATATAGTGTTAAACAAATTCAACGCAATGCTAGTTTGGTCTTGCAAACCGGGTTCTACGTTTGGTTGTCTTCCGTTTGGTACTGTCATGGGTATTTGATTTTTATATTTTTTTATTAAAGAGTTTTTTATAAGTTTGTTACTTCAGACATTCAGATCAAGAATTAAATGAACGACTTTAAAACTTGGAACAGAAAATAATAACACAAGTAAGGTCGTTTTCTGGTTCAGTGATAATTTATGAAATTGTAAACAGCAAAACATCACACAGAGGAATATAAGAATTTAATCTAAAAAGAACCTTATATTTCCATTACAATAAGGAAGGGTGACAAGGGTTTTCTAACAAAGAAGAATATTAAGGAACAGAAGGCTACAGGTCTTAAAATTATTAAAA
>JASDQU010370806.1:72051-83749 GCA_032191745.1 Picea mariana
CTCTCCTTTTATAAGTTGAAGAGGATAAGGTGAGGAGGTTAGGATGATCCCACTAAATCATGAAAGCGAGTAAGATCCAAACCATTCGGATGCCACCTCACCATGGAAGTTTCTCCTTCTAGAAGATTTGAGAAAACGCTCGTTTTTCCCACGTGTAAGCATTCTCGCACCCTACCTATAGAGCAACCTGCGAACCTCTCGCAACCCAGCTATGGTGCAACCTACGAGAACTAGTCATTCTCGTACTCTGCCTATATAGAAACCTGCAAACTTCCCTTTTTATAGGGTTTTTACAAAGGAAAATGCAACTTCTTTTCTCAGGAAAAGTTCTTCTCTCTTCTCTCTTCAGGAACTCAGGCCACTGATCCCTCTGAAGGCAACATATAGGTTTACATCATTAACGGTCATAGGGATGACTAAAATAATGTGTAACACCTGTGATTAGGTTTGATTATTCATAATCCATATATACTTTTATCTCCCATTTGATATCAAAGATCAATTCCTCTTATTGATTATTTTCCCATTTTTCACAAGAATAATATAACATGTTTTCCAATCTCAAGGAGGACCCTGAATAAGACAAATAGCATGGAACACATATATATGGGAAGAGAAGATAAGGGGTGTCATATGAGCACTCTTTAAGTAACGAGTAAGTTATGCTTTTTCTACCCTTCGTTCTTTTCTTCCTTAACTTTGTGGGAAAAGGAAGCTTTGGATAATTCAGATTGGTTCTCTCGCTTCACCAATGTCAACTTCGGTTGTTTGGAAGGGGGTGTTGACTCTTCTGATCATGATGGGGGTCTCAACCATGTGCACTGAAGGTGGGTCAGTCTCCTGAAATAGCCTATGTTTTTAATATTGATTCCAACTCTACTCTCCCTTTTCGCCTACCCACATCCTTTTCTTTGCCCCCCATAAATCCTTTGGTTATTCTGAGGGAGCCAAATCCTATTCCCTCTTCTCCTCAGCCAGACTACATTTCGACAGCCTTAGTGCCTGGTCTTAGAGAACTAGAGGAGGATACAATCGACCTTAATCTGGTTCTTGACTCCCTGATACCTTTTATTATGGATAACAAGGATGCTACTAAACTCACTACCTATCTGGGGAAGAGGATACTTGAACCAGAGGGATCCTCGGAGGCTACTAGGTCAAAAAAAAATTCGATGAGGGAAGGGAAAATTTTTGCTTGGTCTAGGGGTATAGGTGTAGAAATATCTCTTATAAAAACTCGAAGCTGTCGGAAAAAACTTTCTAAGCCTTCTAAAAAGACCTCTGAGAATATTCCTACTACCATAGAGAATACTCCTACTACCATTGACCTTGGGCCTCTTAGAGCAATGAAAGCCCTGGCGAGGGAAAAGTAATGTTATTGCTCTCCCTGAATGTTAGAGGGATTGGGGGCACCCTCAAAGTTGCTTCCTTCAGACATATGTTGGATAATACGAGACCTGAGATTGTATTTCTTCAACAAACCTTGGTTTCTGTGCAGAAAGCTAGGGATTTCTTCTCTTTTTTCCGTCCCTCTTGGGTTGTATGCTCAGTTGACTCGGTGGGCACTTCCAGAGGTCTGCTTCGCTTGGGATCCAATTTTATTTGAACTAATACCTTATCTCACTGTGGGGGGCATTATATTAACAGGTAGGAGTCTTTTAAACAACCGAGAGCTGGCCTTGCTAAATGTCTATGGACCATGCTCGGCCCGAAAAACTTTCTGGAATTCAGTGGAAGACAACGACATTTTGACTATCAAAAATCTGATCATGGCAGGGGATTTTAATCTCATCCTCAACTCAGAAGAGGCCTGGGGAGGGGCACGTGATGGAACTGATGATTATTATAGAGACCTCTTCTCATCCAATAACCTTATAGACATCAAGCCTTCCAAGATTGTGCCTACTTGGAGAAATGGTCGTTTGCGCCAGAATGTGATTGCAAGACGGCTTGACAAGGTAATGATTTTAGAGGAGCTTCTAAATGAAGTCGGCATTTATCGATCATGGGTCGAGTTCCCATTTTTTTCCGATCATGCGCCTATCTGTTTACAGTTGGAACTTCTACCTAAATACAAGCGTTGTCCTTTTAAATTCAATGCCCAGTGGCTCGTTGAAAAGAAATTTTTGGATATCGTCGTTAAGGTTTGGAAAGACCCTAGGTTTATTTATGAAGATAACGCTCAAAAGAGGATTGTTCTGAAATTACAAGGTATAAAAAAACTGACAAAGAGTTGGTATAAAGAAAAGGTGAAAAGTAGTAGAGCAAGGATGTTAGAGTTGGAAGCAGAGATCAAATAGCTCCTCATTAATCTGATCGAAGACCGAACAAATCAAGGCACCGAGTCAATGCTTCGGCAACTAGAAGTGGAAAGGAATGAAATTCTTTGACAAGAGGAAGAGTAGTGGAGATTGTGCAGCAAGGCCCTGTGGCTGGCCAGCGGAGATAAAAACACCAAATACTTTCATAATTTGGCCTCACACAACAAAGCCAAAAAACGTATTTGGGATATTAAATGAGATAATGGAGTTTATGCCAATGATCAAGATTCATTGAAGAAAGAAGAAGCTTTACATTTTAAGAACTTTTACAAAGCAAAAATCTGTCCAAAAATTGTTGAGCATTGCAAGTTGGTCGACTACTATCCACAGATGATCGAAGAGGAAGAATTAAGATCTTTATACAATCCGGTTACTATGGAGGAGTTGCAGTCGGTGCTCTTTCATTTTAAAAAGGAAAAGAGTCTGATCCCGGATGGGTGGACAACAGAGTTCTTCATGCACTTTTTTGATCTAGTTGGGGAAGACCTACTAGCGATGGTTGAAGAATCGAGAAGACTAGGAACTATCGTGGGAGGTCTAAAATCCACCTTTCTGACATTAATTCCAAAGGCGAATAAACCTTCTACCTTTGACGATTACCGCCCAATTTCTCTGTGCAACTTATGTTATAAGGTTATATCCAAAATTATCACCAATCGGATTAAACCATTTCTCTCAAAGGCAATCTCCATTCAACAGGTGGGTTTTCTAAAAGGCAGGTGTATCCAAGATGCAATTGGCACATCTCATGAGAGCCTCCATAGTATAAAAAAAAATAAGATTAAATCCCTCGTTTTAAAATTGGATCTGAGGAAATCTTACGATTGTCTGGATTGGGACTTTCTTAGATTGATCCTTCTTAAAGTTGGTTTGGGGATCCATATGACTAATTGGATAATGTCATGTGTCACTTCCCCTTCTTTTGTTGTTCTAATAAATGGGAAGGTCACAGATTTCTTCAGAAGCGGAAGGGGAGTCAAACAAGGTTGTTCGTTATCTCCCCTCCTTTTCATCCTCGTGATGGAAGTTATCAGCCTGTTATTGAAGCATAGTTTTGAGGAAGGACACACTTCTGGAATTAAAGTGTCCAGAATGACTAGAATTCTCCATCTCCTGTTTGCGGACGATGTCCTCATTTTATCAAAGGCTAGTCTGGTAGAATGGAGATTGATTTTGAGTCTTACCAATGGTTTTTGCAAAGCCTCGAGGCTCGAGGTAAACCAGACAAAATCTACAATCCATTATGAAGGGCTTTCGGATTTGGAGCTGCCACTTTTTAAATCTATCCTACCCTACACTTTTAGTGAGCTTTCTCTACGCTTTTGTTACTTGGGGTACTTTTTGAAGACAGGAACTCAGCACGCAGTAGACTGGGAATGGTTGGTTACTAGAGTTTCAAATAAAATTTATTTATGGAGCAATAGGTGGGTGTCTTTAGGGGGGGTATACATATTGGTAAAAGTTGTTTTGGAAGGGAAAGCGGTGTTCTGGATGTCTTTGGAAGCTCTACCTCGAACAGTTCTAAATAGGATAAGGAGATTGATGTTTCATTTCCTGTGGACTGGCCATTCAAACGCCCAGAAGTACCACCTCTGTAGATGGGAGGTTCTTTTTGGACCAAAAAAAAACGGGGGGTGGGGATTGTGTAATCTCCTTCTTTTCAATTTGGCACTAAATGCAATTACTCTGGAGGGTATTAACGCAGTCTAGTTTATGGCAGAAGGTTATTAGAGAAAAATATCTACATAATGCCACTCTCTTAACCTGGATCAAACAGTCTTCACATCACATCAATGCATCTTCGAGAATTTGGACTAGCCTAGGTCGTGCGCTCCCAATCATCAATGAATGGCTCTATTGGTGCCCTAGATTAGGCCATTTAATTTCTATAGGCCGCAACAGGATCTTGGGCATGGGTGATCGAGCGTTCTTCACCAAAGAGCTCATAGCCTTACTAAATGGAAAGTGTGTTACTTCTTTGGCTCAAGATTTATCAGTGAGAGAACCTCTATCCTTCTCAGAAGTCTGGAAGAACAGTGATGAACTGGAGTTGATAGGTGAACATGCCATCGCATGGAACAATTACACGATGGAGTTGAGGTTAGTGGGGATTACACTTAAGGAAGGTTTGGAGGATCAACTGTTATGGAATGGAGGTGACTCATCTGGTAGACTATCAGTCAGGAATTGTTACAATGCAATTATTTCTACTCAGGATTTACCAATCAGGAGCAGGTGGCAGATTCAACTATGGAAATGGCGAGTTCAACTAAAAACAATTATGTTCTTCTGGTTGGCCACTGAAAATAGAATATTAACGTGGGATGTCTTACAAAATAAGGGATGAGTGGGACCAGGCCTCTGCTTCCTGTGCAAAGATTCCATTGAAGGCAATGCTCATTTATTCATCCATTGTCGATTTACTCAAGTCGTCCAGCCAAACTGCGTAATTAACCTGAATCTGCAGTGTTCATGGATTGGTCAGAACATCAACGATTGTATGGACACATGGATATTGAACAAGGTTGCTTCAAAAAGGTTGTCTGTTTTGCTGAGTTGGCTCATTTGGAAGGTCCGGAATGAATCTCTTTTCAAAGGGAAGTCCCCCATAGTAGGAATTGTTGCCTACAAGACTTTAAACACTCTTAATAACCATCAAAAAAATTATAAGCCGCAGGCCTTAAGATTGAGTCCTATTATTTGTCGGAATGGCTTCACTTTGGCTTTTTTCGATGGGGCTTCCATTGGAGGGGGAACAAATTGTGGGGCAGGGGGATCCCTGAAATGATCAAATGAATAGGATGTTAGATGGCTTTTCAACTGCGGAGAAGGATCAAATACAAAAGCGGAATTATTGGGAGTGTGGGCTACACTAACCATCGTAAACCTCCTGGGTTTTCACCATATCTAGATGTTGGGGGATTCCAAAGTGGTTGTATATTGGTTGGGGAAAAAAGGCCATCTCCAAGCTATCCAAATTGAAGGATGGAAACGCAGAACCCGGGACATGGCGCAATCATTCCCAGACATTAGCTTTCAGCATATCTACCAAGAATCAAATGAGGAGGTCGATAAACTTTCTATGCAAGCACTCTTAGCGCCTAGAGGTGGATTAACATATTACTACTGGGATGGGGAGACTGAGGGTCTGCATCAGTATATTAAAATTTTCTAAAAGGCCATTTTTGCTTAGATAAATTGACTGTATTGTTGTGGGATGAAATTCTTATCTACTGGTTCTGGTACAGTGATAATATTAACTTATTATTAGTATTAGGATGGAGATACATCCCTGGTGTTATCAGTTTCTTTTGTCCTTGTTGGTAGTAGTTTGCTAGTTTTGGATTGGATGAGCAGTGAAAAGAGTAGCCTTGTAGCCCTGAAAGTAATCAAACTAACTTTGATCTTTTGATCAGACGATGTTAAAATTATTTACTAATATAATTTGTGAGATTTTTTTTCTCAAAAAAAAAGTTTAGAGATTTAACCATTAAGTTCCTCATGCCGATAAATTTAACCATTGAGTTCCTCATGTCGAGAATTCCTAACCTTCTAGGAGTATTAGAGATTTAACCATTAAGTTCCACATGCCGAGAATTCCTAACCTTCTAGGAGCATTATAGATACCAAGGCAATCAATTAACTTAGTTTCTTAAATCTCTTGGCAATATTAAGTTTCTCATGCCGAGAATTCCTAACCTTCTAGGAGCATTATAGATACCAAGGCAATCAATTAACTTAGTTTCTTAAATCTCTTGGAAATATTAAGTTCCTCATGCAGAGAATTCCTAACCTTCTAGGAGCATTATAGATACCAAGGCAGTCAATTAACTTAGTTTCTTAAATCTCTTGGCAATATTAAGTTCCTCATGCCGAGAATTCTTAACCTTCTAGGAGCATTATAGATACCAAGGCGGTCAATTAACTTAGTTTCTTAAATCTCTTGGCAATATTAAGTTCCTCATGCAGAGAATTCCTAACCTTCTAGGAGCATTATAGATACCAAGGCAGTCAATTAACTTAGTTTCTTAAATCTCTTGGCAATATTAAGTTCCTCATGCCGAGAATTCCTAACCTTCTAGGAGCATTATAGATACCAAGGCAATCAATTAACTTAGTTTCTTAAATCTCTTGGCAATATTAAGTTCCTCATGCTGAGAATTCCTAACCTTCTAGGAGCATTATAGATACCAAGGCAGTCAATTAACTTAGTTTCTTAAATCTCTTGGCAATATTAAGTTCCTCATGCCGAGAATTCCTAACCTTCTAGGAGCATTATAAATACCAAGGCAAACAATTAACTTAGTTTCTTAAATCTCTTAGCAATATTAAGTTCCTCGTGTTGAGAATTCTTAACCTTCTAAAAGCATTATAGATACCAAGGCAATCAATTAACTTAGTTTCTTAAATCTCTTGGCAATATGATAGCCACGTTTCCTAAAAAAAAGACATCATCAACCAGCTACAAATTCTTTATAAGTCTCACTTCTCTAACAATCTTAATAATCGATAAATACTTTTGTTTATGTTTCAAAAGCATGACCCTCGTATTCAACCATAATTATGTATAAATACATAAATAATAAACAACTTGGATGGAGAATGCTTAGCAATGCCTTAAAGAATTTTATGTATTTTTCATAAAACTATAACCCAACCTCATTAAGGAAAACTCAAGGCTCGTCTATGCAAGCTTTTATTCATCCTATTGAGTTTTACATAACCTAGCTTTACTAAGTACCTTAATAAGAAGTCATGCAAAACAAATGGAAAAGCATTGGTCATGTCAGTTTTATTATCATGTTAAATCTTATTTTTCCTAATGCAATGCTTTCTAATTTAAATTAATGTTTTCAAGGGTGCATATTTGGAACATGAAACCATCTTGAATGAATGCAATGCTTTCTCATTTAAAATTAATGTTTTTAATAATACATATTTGGATACATGTTTTAAAACAAATATAGTTTTTTATTTTATTTTTTAATGACATATTTGAACTAAATCACAATAAATTTGTATATTTTGTAGGATACATTACATAAACAAATTAGGGAAAAATTTATAAAAAATCAAAGCCCTTCGTGTCGCGCTCTTGTCAATCCAGATGACAGCTCTCCCTACCTTCTCAGTCACATCACAGAGGCTTCTCACAAAAGAGCGTTGCAGGGTATTCAAAAGCCAATGTCGATTGAGGACATCCCAACTTCGACCTCGCCCTCACATGATAGCTTCGGAAGCTTGTTGTCTTTTAGGTCAAGAAATGATAATCATCCTGGTTCTATAGTCGGGGATTAACCCTAGTCATGTTATGATGAAGAGAACCCCTCTTTTGATCATTCATGCCCAACTGATGAAGGCCGAGAGAGACTCCATTTTGACCATAAATTGGCACCCTTGGCCTAGAATTGTTGAGTTATCAAGATGGTTATTGGTTCACCCTCTAGTTCTCTACATCCTCCACCAGCCCCCTCACACCATCTTTGTTGTTGATTCTTCTCTCATCTATGTTCGTCTACCCATGGCCCCTTGAGGTCATCAACCCTCATGTCCGCACTCTTCTCAATCCCCCAACCCACACTCGACTCCACCTTCTTGTGTTGCAAAAGTCGCTTTGGAAGCGATCGAGTCTTATGAAGAATTTGTCCCTGAGACAGGCAAAGCCAAAATGGCAAAGCTTGAGGAGGAGGTTCTTGTTCTCAGAGAATTCCACGACAACGAGAATGTCGAGGTTCAGATTGGCAGACTAATTCTGGATGTGAGTTGCTCTCGGACTCGAAACTCAAAATTTTACAAGACCTTAGAACTGTATTGGAAAACCAAGACTCTGGTAGCCTTGGGCATGCTCCCCAAGGAGAAAGACTTCATACAGTTGAAAGACAGGTAGGAAGCCCTTGAAATTCAAACTGCATATGTAACAGAGTTCGTGACATGGATAGCAAACCACCACTGAGGCAATTTCGTCCCCCCTCAGCGAATTTATGCAAAGTCTGAATGCTCCAAATCCACATATGGAAACAAGATGGTGGACCTCATTGGCTCTCAGGTTCCAAAGGCCAATTGATTTCTAGTTTTGTTTTCTTATTATGATGTTATGCTACCTAGGCTCTTAGTTTCTTAGATTACACTTCAGACGTTTAGAATCGTATCAGACATCTTATGTTTTAAAATGCTAAAAGCTTAGTTTCCCCTCAGGGGCAGGCACTATTTTTTTGTCTTTTGAGTCCTATTTTTTTGTCTTTTGAGTCCTAGAAGCCCAAAGACTGTCATGGTCTTTGTGAGGCTGATGGTTTCTATACACTTTTTTGTAAACTCTGTTCATATTAATATAGATGTTGATTTAAAAAACAAAAAACTTTAACATTTTAAAAAGTTTTTCTTCCTTCTCATAAAGGACAAAAAAGTAGTGAACATCAACATGAGAATCTGCTAGTCCTCTCTATCTATTTCTTTTCCTTTAAAAATTATGCGCTTTCGTAAAATATTTATTTTCTTAATCATTTATTCAAAATAATATTTTTTTTTTGTTTTTTGCTTTAAAGGTGGAAAAACTATCATAACTTAGTTGTTAATCAATAACAAGGATAGTTATCATTAGCTACTATCCATGAATGCAAGTTGACTCATTACCATTATTTAAGGAAAACCATGCTACCTGAAATAACTCATCGATGGTCCATAAGGGAGCAGAATTTCACTTTTGCTAGATGTCTCTGGGTCTTTAATCATTATTATGTTCCCTCACATCTAAAAAAGATGACCTCTTAGTCAATTAAAAATAGTTTTAAGTCTTACTCGGACACCAATAGATAATTTCAACCTAAATAATATTCACAAGAATGACACTATCTCACATTGTCATCATTAAAGTTATAACAATAAGGTCATGTATCTTCGAATAACAATTTCTTTAATTCCATAAATAATACCAAATACTACCTCAAATTATAACTTAACCCTCCTTTTTTAAGAAGACACTCTCATTTAACATAAAATAACACCAATTTTTTAAAATATATAATATATAAAATATTTTTAAAACTACAAGATTTCATGGGACAAATCATATATAATTGGCGTCGTGCACTATGCAATTTCATGGGACAAGACATATATAATGGGGTTTATGCACTATGCACTCTAATAAAGTAAGAATTGTTAGCTTTAGCTTTGCATTCAAGGGAGTGTATCCTTTCTCAAAACACACAAATGAGCACATACTTGAGTGGAAAGCACTTATATTAATGTGTATGACTTGAAGATTACTTTATCACTTGAGTTCTGAAGAAATGTTTTCAATGAGAATTTATGAAGAAGTGGTTGTGAGAATTTATGAAGAAGTGGTTGTGTTATAGATTAATTATTTTAAATTGTAAATAGTATTTTAATTATGTCAAGAGGGTTTTTTTTCAGTGGAGTCGTGTAAATTTGTTTATGTTTGATGTATAATTCGTTCCTATTCGATGTGGAGGTGACACATGACATTTTAACTTTTTTATAAAATATTAAGTAAATAAAAAATATACAATGTCAACCTTAATCCAAAGTTAAAAATAAATTTGTTTTAATTTTGGATCCGAGCTTAACTTATTGTGATTTCACTTATATAGATGTATTATTATTGGATATTTCTCAAATGTTAAAAAGTATATAAATGGCTTGATGAAAACAAGTCTAGACACTTATATAGATGTATCATTGTTGGATATTTCTCAAATGTTAAAAATTATATAAATGGCTTGATGAGAATAAGTCTAGAGTATATGTATGTATTGTAAAGGAAAAAAGAAATTCGCCAATTTGATTAAAAATTTGCCTATATTTTATATAAATATGATTAAATTGATAATATTCACCAAAAATATAAAAGTTTTAATAGTAAATTATATGTTTTGTATTAAATATTCACTCACATTTCTATATGTATGATTTTTCAAACTGAAATAGTAGCCTAGAATACTATACATAGGTATAATATAAATCCTTAAAAAATATCCTCATTTTGTCTTACCATTTATGAAGTTATAGATATGACAATTTGAACATAAAATATTTAAAATAGATTTAATGATTTCCAATTAATCTATCGTGTTTTGAGAGGAACCAAATTTCTTGAGATACAAGATTTCAAATTGATGTGATAGCATTTTCCTTCACTCTTAATTAACATCAAAGTATTTTTAATATCATATTTTGTGGAATATCTAAAATTGATATATAACTATTTATATGTGAATAATAACATGTCATTAAATACATTTTAAATTTCAACAACTCATGTTTGTAATATAAAAAAAAATGTTAATTCTTTTTAATGAAATAAAGAAGATAAATAATTATATATATATGTTAATTCTTTTTAATGGAATGAAGAACATGTAGTTGTTTCAAAATCATTAAAAAAAAATATTGAAGAAAATTTCTTAGACAAAACTAACAAAGTCTTGGGCCATCCCATCCGCCTCACAACTAAATTTTTTGTGCGCATTCTTGAAATCATATGATATAAACTATTTCAACATCCACATGCACCAAAGGATGACTTCGAAGAACCTATGGTTATTGTCAATGGTGAATTCATATATGATAGAAACAATCTAAGTTGAACCTTCAATACAAATGTTGTCTTTAGATGTGATTTATGATAAGATCTCTATGCGTTCTTAGGAATTAAGTTATTATGTTATATTATTTCAACCCATGCATATTTAATTATTTGAGTTAATTTTGAATAAATAAATGACACCTTTATAGCTAGAATGTTTGAGATTGCCCTTGGTTATCTCACCTCATTAAGGAAAAGGGTATAATTACTCTATGCTAAGTTTCACATGGCTACATTAAGGAAAAGGGTATAATTACTCTATGCTAAGGTTCACATGGCTACATTAAGGAAAAGGGTATAATTACTCTATGCTAAGGTTCACATGGCTATATCATTTACGAGGAGGTCTAATTCATAAGAAGGTTCCTCTTATTAAAGAGGAATTTGCAATTTTCTTTTTTAAAGAGATTCATTCTCAGAATTCTTAGATTTGAATGCATTATTATTTTTAAGGTGAAAGTCAAGGGGGAGAGACATATTTCTTCATAGTATGTTTTCATGGTGGAATTTCTAAGGAGATTTATTCTCTTTTCTTTAAACTTAAGAAGGGAGTATTTTTTCTTTTTTGTTGTTCTTTTCAAGCCAAATCTTCTAATAGATAAGTAATGGCAACATAACTTCAATTTTGGTCACTTGTTTTGTTTTGAGTGGGTTGTTTTTCATGATATGTGGGTGGGTGGGTTGTTTTTCTATTAATGCCCCCCCCATATGTTGGTGGGGGGCGGCATTAATAGAAAAACTTTATTATAAAATTTTTCTATTAATGCCCCCC
>JASDQU010370807.1:0-22053 GCA_032191745.1 Picea mariana
GGAAAAACTCAAAAAATAAACCCAAGAAGTTTCGGCAGAAAATCGCGGTTTTTTCTGAAAAAACCCTAAAAAACTATTGAAGTTAAAATGCTCATAACGTCACTTCCCGGACTCCGTTTCGGCTGATTTTTTTTTTGAAATTGGGTCAAATTGTGAGAAGAACTCATTTATGTGATTTATTTGGGAAAATTAGGCCTTCAAATTCTACATAAATAAAAACAAACCGCGTCGCCGTCCGCAGAAAAAACCCTGAAAAATTGCAGATTTTAAAACCGCAATATCTTGACCTTCCGGACTCCGTTCTGGACTATTTTTTTTTTAAATTGGGTGTTTTACCGAGAGAAACTCAGATATACAACCCTTTTCTGAAAATTTTGCACATAAATGTACCAAAAACTTCGACAATGTCGCGGCCCTCTTTTTTCTTCTCCGAAAAAAAAATCTGCAAAAATAAAAAATATTTGCCCACAATGTCTGCCCAAGGAAAGTGCTCTGATACCAATTGTTAAGAACCAAAGACATAAATACAAAATATCACAATATATACGAAGATATCTGAATACAATCACCACATAAGATATATGAAACCATATAGAAAACCACAACTTTATTATATCAAACCCTTGAGGTAGGACAACACCATACAATGTATCCTATTATGGAAGGGATCCTCTCATGTTCACTTGCCTCTTCAAGGGGGAAACCTCCTAATGAGCTTCAGCTCCAAATACAATAATTCTCTTCATGTCTCATTACATTGCTTGAACCCCTTTATATAGTGCTACCATCACCTAAGAACATTCTAGAGGAGGAATCTTCTAGAAGTAGAACCTTCTAAGAAGTCCTCTTACATTTATTATATCTAACTACCATAGTGGGCCTTATTTAATAATATAGTGGACCTAGTCCACCTTATATTGAATGACCTCCACTATTATCACTATGGGCCCTCTGGGCTCCCCCACTACCTCTCTAGCTACCTTACACATCATTTTCAGAGTATACCTGAAGGGTGCTTCCATGTTTGAGTTACACTTTCACCGGTAAGTTGCTCTACTGTTGGCTATTGTAACTGTTCTTCCAATTAATTTAGTGTTTTCTTGTCTTATATTCTAGGGACTTTTTTCTTAGTGTGTGTTACTTTTGATCATTTAGACTACCTTAGAGTTTCTTGGATCTTCTCACACAGTGGAGGATCCCAAGCTCCGCTGGTCATGAAGGCTTCTTGGCTTGTCACCGGTTACACTGGAGCAACCCCCACCACCATTAAGGCAGAAGCTAGACCAACAAGGGTCTTTTGAAGTGACTGAGTTACAAGCCATTGTGCCCAAACAACCCCTGGAGGAATCAATAATTTTGGACCTTGAAGTAACCACTGTTGGCTCTGTTGAAACCCCAATCATTGATCTCTCGACACCTTTCATTGTACCAATTCAATTTTATGAGCACCAGATAGTGTCGCACACAACAATGGAAACAAATGTTGTTACTCCTTCCGGGAATTCTTCAATTCCCACAATGGTTTTCACCACAGGAGATCCGTCATCTCCTAACCTACCATCGTCAGTTTGAGCCACCATGGTCTTGACCGAAATTACTTTGCACAGTGGTCCAAACCCATCTTTGGCAGCGGCCACAACCCCTTTCACACCTAGTGCGACAGGCCCTCCATTCTCATACAGTATGCCTAGTTCAGGTACAAGTCCTGTACTATCCTACTCCACTTTACAGACTTTGGTTCTGGGGGTAGGGAGATCTAGCGCTCCTCTGCAAGGTCACATGGGGAGTACTCCTGTCCCTTTTAACACTTTTCCTTACGCAGGAGGTCATATCCCTCCTTTGTCCCCTTCACTTGGTGGTTCGAATCAACAATCCACCAGGCAACCTACAAACAATAGTTTATTCGGAGAGGGGAGTCAAGGACCACCTTTGCATAGTATACCGATAGGTTCGATACTGTTTTCTTGGAACATAACGTTTGGTACCAACACCTTTTTGTCAACCTCTTTCTCGACTAGGGGAAAACCCATTTTTGGACAATCTACTTCTGGGCAGGGTACTATTCCTGCACAGGGGGCAAACTTACCAGGACCTTGGAATTCAGGGAAAGGATCCATTCCCTCCTCTGGAATGCTGATCTGAGGTAATTCTTTCCACAATCAATGGAAACCTGGACAAACTACTATGCCTATCCCTATGAGACTGACATGGGGTAATCCTTCCCAAAGTCCTTCGAACACAATGCATGCCCAACAATCTATGTCCTATTTGGGAAATCATCCGATGATGTCTCCACATATGTAAAATACTTATGCTAGCCACGACCATGGTTTTTACTAGAATCTGGACCAGCAACCAAAATTTTCTTGGCAAACTAGTGCCATTTAAACTCCAGGACCCTTTTTCCCAGGTTATCAGTAGAAACCCAAATTACCTTTCTTGGCAACTTTACACTTGCCATATTTGATGAGGTTGTTGAATGACCCCATTTGTCACGATTCGCATTGGCCTCCTATGTCGACGAAGTTGTCTTCAGACATTCCAAAGTTCAAAGACAAGCCTAATGAAGATCTAGGAGATCATGTGACTACCTTTCATCTTTGGTGCTCATCTAACTCATTGAAAGATGACTCTGTATAGTGTGATTGTTTCAACGCACTTGCATTGGAAATGTCACGAAATGGTACATTGAGATTTATCGCTCAAGATACTCTTCTTTTGGCGAATTGGTAATGGATTTCCTTAACCATTTCCAATTACCTATGAGATACGATGTTGGCACAAAGCTGCTCGCTAATTTCGAACAGACAACAACTCACCATATCTCTAATCACATCTGAGAATGGAGACATCGAAAGAGTTTAATCAAAGTATCAGTCCCACCAGCATTCCTGCTTGAGTGGTTCCTTAAGTATTTGGTCCCGTAGTTATCCAAAGATGTCGCGACATCCAGAGTTTTATCTGAAGAAGACGCCATTATGAGGGATCAACAGTTTGAGCTCATCTATTCTAAGTCTGTTTTATTATACAACATCTTACTAGATGCGCCACATTCAATACTGGATAAAACTAGACAGAGAGCTAGACTGCATGCTGATGGTATCGTCAGTTCAACACAAACCAAGCCTGTTGAGCAATTGACAAAGCAGTTGCAACAGTTATCCATACAACAAACAATGGCCAGCCAAACTACTCCTTTGGCTGCTCCTCCTACCCAAACGTTGGAAGTACACACAGTGCAGTTGACTAACCCAAAGGCCACCCAAAATCCTAAAGGGAAGAAAAAACAACAAAAGAAGGGTAAGGGGGATAAAAAAACCAACGATAATGCTAGTGGGGACAACACTGAAAAACAAAAGGTGAGGTATCCATGCAACTTGTGCGCGGAAGACCACCCAACCCATCTATGTCCTCAGCTTGTAGAGGCCCAAACATTTGTCACACAACAACAACAGGTGGTGTTGACGAACCCATTTCAGCATGGGAAAAATCTAACTCAAGCGTCTGCAAGTATGAAAGGGGGAAGCCAAGAAAATTGCCCTCCTCCGAACAACCCCTCATCCGTGAACGTATATATGGTTAGGGGTGATGCTTTCATATCGACTATAGCACACAATTATAGTAAACCAAGTGCTTCTAAGAAGGGCAAAGAAGCTGACCTCCCATGTCTTCCTCTACAGATTGAGAAGACGTTGGGAGAAACAATAACACACATTCCAAAAGGTGCATTTAAAAAGGCTTCTCATAACCCAAATGCAAGGGCTACCCAGAACTACTCTGTGGTGTAAGATTTATCACAAACCCCTCGTGCGATGTCTGCTTTGGAGGTCCTCCAAAGCTGCCCTGCTCAGAGGAAAGTTTTTTTAACCGCATTGGGCTCTACTGAGACTTGTAATCCAGGCACTATCATGTTAGATACAATCGACTTAAAACCTCATCTGCCTTACCACGTAGCATTTCAGATAGTAGTGGCTTACCCCATGAAAAATTTTACATGAAATATCTTTTGCACAGTGGTCGATGAGGGTGCCTCGACAAGCGTTATGTCATTAGCATGTTGGAAGGCCATTGGCCAACCCGTTTTGTCTCCATCACCTACTCTCCTCACTKCTTTCAATGATCGTTCATTCTGACCACATGGCATAGTTCCTTCTTTCCCCATATAGTTAGGAGAGAAAACCATGTGTGTCGAGGTAGAGGTAGTCAACGCTCCCCTCGAATTTAGCCTCTTGTTAGGATGAAGTTGGACTTATGCTATGCAAGCTATGGTTGYTACAGTTTTCCTAGTCTTGTTGTTTCCACACGAGGGTCGGATAGTGACCTTTGATAAATTGTCTTTCTCCAGGCCTGACCTAGCTTTGGAGGCATCCACGGTCCTGATGATTGATAATAATCAACCAGGTGTCATCAACATAGGAGTTGGTTTGTGCCCATCCTGGATGGGTACCTTCGATTACCCACCTCCTCATGGTGATATTAAATTTATATCCAATCACCATAAGGTTGAGATTTTTCAAGTTTCGTCATTCTGCACGACTTACCTCGAGGATCCATGGATGAGACAGGGCACCTAGGCATGTCCATGCCCTTGTCTTCTACTGAAGTAGCGTACTCTTTGGTCCATCAAGATTCAACTAACCCTGATCCGACTCCTGCACAAGAGTTAGATCATCTTCTAGAGCCTATTTGGGCTCAGGGTTCTCTCACTAACATTGATTCGTTAGACTTAGTCTTGCCTTCTGATGAAGCCATAATCGAAGCAATGACTAGTCCGGACAAACCTTGGGAAGATATTCATCACAAATCATATTTTATCCCAGAGTTAAGTTGAATAAAAGCAGGATAATTCACCGTGACCATGATGGGAGATCAGTTGTGTCCTATTAATCTCTTAGCTACACACAAAATTTATGCTGAGAGAAATATGGAAACTATCCCTGAAACTATACCAATCAATATCTCCCGAAACCCTGGCATCGTGGAGAATGTTTTCGTCAAAGCTAACTGCTTCCTCAGAGAGATTCAACTCTATATAGATCTTTTTAAAGAATTCCACGATGTTTTTGCCTGGTCTTATGAGGAGATACCCGACATCAACCCACAAAGTGTCGATCATGAGATACCTTTGTTGTTTTTCAAGCTCTCTGTGAGATCCAAAAGCAACATCCGACGAGACTGCATTTATGCTTTTCGATCTTGTCCGGATTAACTGAGAAAATTAACCATTATGGAGTCTTCTTTAAGCCCTTTTCAGACTCCTTAAAGATGAAAAGATTGTCGAGTGACCTTGTTTCTTCACACTCATTAAATTGGTCTAGAAAAACGTTCCTTAAATGGGTCTTCTTTTAAGCCCTTTTCAGACCCTCTAAACATGAAAAGATTACCGAGCGATCTTTTGGCCTTTCACACTCGTTAAAATGAAATTTGAAGTCACGTCTGTCCAACGGTAGTTTACCCCTTTTTCGGTCCGGATGGTCAACTGTACGAACAAAGGTATACTCTATAGAACTTCCATTCTTTAGAAGAGTACTCTCAGGTATAATTTTATCTCTTTTTCGGGCCTGAGGGACTAAACTTACGAAAAAGAAACCCCCACGGAGTCCATAGTTAAGCTCTTTTCAGACACCCTAAAATTGAAAAGATCGCCAAGTGACCTTATTCTTTCACACTCGTTAAATTGGTTCAGAAGAATATTCCTGACGGAGTCCATAGTTAATATTTTTTCATACTCCTTAAAAGTGAAAAAATGGACGAGTGATCTTGTCCTTGTCACACTCGTTAAAATGGTTTTGAATCAACATCTAATCGGTGCTAGTTTACCCCTTTTTCGAACCGACTATACTATCTTTGAAAAAGGTACCCTAGTGGAGTCTCCTTTTAAGCTTTTTCAGACTCTCTAAATATGAAAAACCACCGAGCTTACCTTATTTGGGCTCATTAAACTTACATTGAAGGACGTTACCATTATGTGTTTTATCAATCGCATTTGCATACCTTATCCACTACCCTTGTGATAGTTTTCTTCTGCGTCTTAACACCTTTGGCCGCCGGAGGATTTTTCCCGAGTTTCATTTTACTAGAACATCAGTCTTGTCCTTGTGTCTTGAGCTTGTATGTTTGCAACACTCGTTCCTCCATTGTAACATAATATTCCTTTATTCTTTTTCCACCATTATCAAAAAGAACAAAAAAATAAAATATACCCCAAACAGAGAAAGGGAAAAGTATTTTCTTTATTGGCAGCATAATGAGTCGCCCTTAGATAAAGCACATCTGTCTGTTTGTTCATCAGACTATGGGATGTAGTACGACCTTAATAAGTTGTTCTCTCTATATAGAGTTGTTTCCTCCACCGTTTGGTTATTCTTCCAAATATATTGAGAGTTTGCGTTGCCTCCTGCTTCGTAGACTTATGATTAACATTCATGCTGCCTGATTCTCATCACGTGTCGTGCTATTGTCCAAGGGAAGTTTGTCACTAAGCTTGAGTCGGCCCCTCTACAATGTGTCTTTTTTCTGCATACCCAGCCATCCTGAACATCCAATCAAGTCCTTGTTCGAAATCACTGAAGCCTTCAGTCCGATCATCAAGATTATCAAGTCCATGATCGACGATCCATCGAAGACCTCTGGGTAGTGCAGTCGCACACTCATATTACACTCCTTCCTGAGTTTTGGAAGATTTTGAAGTTGTTTCTCGAGCTTTGAAGATCTCATCTCCAGCCATCAGGCCCAATCAGCTTCTGGAAGATGGATACTCTATATGTATATCTTTCTGATTTCGAGATGTAGCTCCACTGTGTATTGTTCGCAGCTACTCTTTATAGTTATTTGACATGGATCTACAGTGTATTTGATTGGTAGCCATGGTTCAATTTTTATCCTGAGCATGGGTATGCCCGCCTCGGTGAGACATTTTTGATTTTGCAGACGACACCTTCTGGTTCCTAATCCTTGGGCTCAATCATTCGACACATCAGTAAAGATTGGTAGTGTATTTCGGCCATCAGATGCTCTTCTGACCTCACACATTAGGGGGCATCTGTTATAACCCTAAATTGCACCACACATGCTTACCTATCATCAAGCCAACTCATATCCTTTCTTTGCCAAAAACACTATTGAATAACTCTTTGAAAATCCTCTTGTGTAAAGGCCCATGTGCCCTAACCCATTACTGGACGCGTGTACACGTTGGCTGACCCAAAACAACCTGCGTGGACCGATAAAAGCATGAAAAAAAGGAAAGTTTCTGATGGAACAAAAAGCTATGGTTGATTTAACTGAAACTCTCAGCCATGCATGGCCAAGGGTTCGTCCAAATACCTAGCTCCTTCTAGCCTATAAAAGAAGGGGTAGGGGTACCATTTGGAAAAAGGAGGAAGAATATAACAAAGAAACTCTACCCATTTATGTATTCCATTGTCCCAAGCCTTTAGCCTTTCCTAATGCCAAAGGAGAATTCAAGAAAATTAGTTGAAGGACAGAAGAAGAGGAGCCCAGGATCAGGTTCAAGGAGTGGTGGTTGGTCTCAGCTTTTGTAAGTTGACTCATTTTAAATAATAAAGAGAATGCTTTTCCCATTCCAATTCATGAACTTTTTATGGTTCAATTAGTTTATGCTTGATTTCTAACCCATGAGTATATAAGTAGTATACATGCATAGTTGTTGCTCGTTTTGAATGCAGGTCAGCTTTGGAAGGAGTATTGCGAACAAGTAATCAAGCACAATGGAGGATTGGCATCAAACGCTGGTAACGAGGTAGGTTGATCTTTCCATGCATTTACTAAGAAAAGGAGATTTAAATCTAGGGATGAAGGTAGAAAGTAATTTCTATTCGGTCATATCTGCATGCAAAGTCTGAACTCTATTTGCTAGTCCATAGGGTATTTTTCCCCAACAATAGTCTCCTCCAACCTCTTGATTCATTGAAACATTATCATCTGCTTGTCCCTCATTTTTCTTCCCTTTCTTCTCCATCCTCTTCTCGTAGTCTCCATACATTTGCTCGATCATTTCTAACATGTGATAGAAGACCATATGAAAGTTTTTCCCTATTCAACACACTTTCCCTCTTCAACCATTTTCTTCCTTCGGGATGCATGAACAACTTCAAGATTGAAAGTCTTAAAAGTTCCTTCACCATTTTTATGCTTGGCCCTAGTAAGCATTCACACTCAACAATTCAAGTCAAAGATGACTACTATGATACCAACATGATCCAGGATCTTTTCATCGATGTGACTTATTAAAGAATTGTATTAAATGAGCATAAAATGAAGTGCATCATAAAGAAGGAATAATTCAATAATGAAGAGACATATGAATGATATATGAACATAAAAAAATTGATAACGGAGTTCATCCCTGGTGGAATATGTCTCTGGGTCCTGCTCTCAAATGGGTAGGCCTTTTTATTAACACAACAAAATAATTTGGAAAAATACATAAGTATACCTCATTATGGAGTTAAGTTGCATAATCTTTGCTCAGATCAGAAAACTAACAGAACCACTGAATTCGTGGCGTCAAATTACACAAAAATGACTATCTCACTACCTCGATTTAATTTTGGCACTTTCAGGCCCATGAGAAATTTCATTTTGGTTTCCATAACTATGCCTAGAATAAATTCATGGGAAAACGTTTCATTTTTCGTGCTCAATCCATACATTTGTGCACCCTTAGTCTGAACCCCCGTGCACTGAAAAAACCAAAATTTAAGTAATAATGGAGGTGGAATTTACCAAGTCACACCCCATCCCAAGTGGTTGGGTGGACATTGCAAAGGTGGAATGGTTAGGGGAGATACTGGTGTTGAATTCGCAGGCCTCCCATTTTTGGTGTATTGTTACAACTATATGGTATATTTGTTTCGTGGTTTGGTTAAGTTTGGAGGAGTCTTTGGAGGATACGATTAAGTTTAGTGGATTGGTTGCATTTGGATAGATTTGGCAGAATCCCTATCAGATTTGGTAGATTAGGGGTTGGCACCAACCAACCCTGCCAATTTTTGAAAATCCGGTTGCTAGGCATCCTTGTGCATTTTCCCACTGCCACATGGTGGCTTTTCATTGGTCCATGTTACCACCTATGAATCATCAATGCCACATCATCCCTTCTCTGTCATCCTTCCATGTCACCTACCAAGTGGCTATATGGTCTGCCATGTGGCTATACGAAATGCCATGTGGCACTTCCCTATTGGTCCACGAATTGATCGGAAAAGTCCAAAATTGAGTGACATGTGGCAACCTATGGTGTTTCCACATCATCATGATGATATTTGAATGACATGTTTCACCCTCTACCTGTGAAACATACCTTGTACAGAAGCTGATGTCATTTGTATTGATGTTGACGTCAATAGTACAGATGCTAAATCAACCCTGCTGACTAGGCTAGGTTGACCAAAAATTTGACCACAAATATCTTTTGATATGTAACTTTGTTCGACGATCCATTTACGTCATTGGAAATCTTGTGACACTCTTCACGATGATGTGAATTTCACTCAGTTTTGAGGAATTCAATTTTTTTCCCTTTCTCTGCCTGTTGAGGCCATTATGAGCTTCCTGAGGTGCTTCTGTGAATTCTGAGTTATCCTTAGTCTTCTCTTGATCCTTTTTGGAAACTCATGTTTTAGCAACACTGAAGGAAACTCATGTTCTAGCAGTAAAAGGGATCTTCAAATATCTTAAAGGAACAACATAGTTTGGGTTGTGGTATCCAAAGGGGAATGAGTTGACTATCGAATAAGTACTAGCTGAGTATCCTTCTATTTGGGTAAGTGTATGGTATCATGGTTGAGTAATAAGTAGGCCTGAGTATCATTGTCTACAACAGAAGCATAATACATTGCAACAACATGTTGTACCTAGGTTCTTTGGATGAAGCAAACCCTGCAAGATATACAAGAAAAGTATGATGATCCCATTTAAATATTATGTGATGACATAAGTTCTTTCAGTATCTTCAATAATCCATTGATGCATTTCAAGACCAGACATATTACTATCATGTTTCATTTTTTGCAGGAACAAGTTATAGAAAATAATATCAAGTTAGAATACATTGGACCAAAGGAATAAATTGTAACATCTTCACTAAACCTCTCCCAAGAGAGACATTTGAGTATCTTAGACAGAAACCTGGAATAGTTTTTTCTCCATAGCGATATACACTTTCTTTGCTCAGAATACAAGGAAAGAGAAATAATTTGTGTAGAGATGATAAAGGAATATTCATATGAATGGTTTTATATATGCCAGTAATTTACTTCATCAAGTAGTACCAATGGAAAAAAGAACTTGTTTTCCCTTGACCAAGTTTTGAGGATCCTTGGTCATGTTTGACCTATTTTTGGACTTCGAAGTCCTGTCGAAGGCAGAGTGCAATTCGAGGTAGAGATCGCAGGATCTCAACCCCTTTTTTAGGGATTTTTGGATTTTGGGCTTATGTAACGGGTATGGGGATGTCGGCCGATGGGTTTATCCATTTTTAGGCCCTTTTTGTAATGTATAAATAGAAGTCTAGGCGATGTAAGAAGGGAGAGAGGCTTGGTACCTAGCCAAAGTGATAAGTGAAAATTGTAAATGATTTTTGCATGCTATGTTGAGAACTTGAAGAGCTAAGTGCAAGTGATTGTAAGAGACTATGTAAAGGCTTTGTGTTGTAATGTAGCTCGGGGAAGGAGGATCTAGCGAAGTGCATGCAAATCTCCTGTCCTATGTGGAGTAGGATCTTGTGGTTATGGGCATGTAGAATATTGAATGAAGACAATAAAAGAGAAGAAGGGTTGGTGGACGTAGCCCCAAGCTAGGGGTGAACCACGTATATCCGATGTTATGCTTGCTTGTGCATTATGGTTGTTTCATTGTTCATATTATTAATTCTTAGTGCACTGATGTATCCTTAGATGAACCTGATATGATAAGCTTAGTTCTGAATAATATGAATGAATGCTATATATAACCTATGTGAATGTTCTTAGTGCTTGAATATATTAGAGTTGGGTGAATACTACGTTGATCTGTTGTTAGGGTTTATATTCACTATAAATTAAGGCTGAATACTAATTATCTATAAATGATAAGTGCTCTGTTAAGGTGTTACAATCATAGATCTGTGTCCCAGCTAAGGTTGCAGACACTGGAGTCCTGTAACCACCCATACCTCTACCCTTGTTATCCATAATTTTTTTCGTCATGATGATGTATTGATGATGGTGTACTCAGGCTCTTCATTATAAATTTCTCCTGAGAAAAGTTACCTTTATCTCTTTCCAGAAATTACAGTTTTGAGGAAGGTTCGCAGGCTGCTAATACATTTTCCTGTGAGAATGCATGATTCTCGCAGGCTGCCTTAAGCCAGGGTGCGAGAATTTCACACTGTTCCTAATTGTTAGGGTGCGAACTCTTTCTAAAAAAGGGAAAAAGATGAATTCTCGAACCTTCTATAAGGGAATCTTCTAGAAGGATGAGATGGCATTCGAATGGTTATCTAAGTACTGGCTTTCCTGATATTTTGGGATCATTCCTATCCAAGTAACTAATTCATTCTCTCTTATATATTGAGGGGATTCTCATGGAAAAATTTAGAAGCAAACTAGCAAGAGATTTATTGGAGAATTAGTGGAAGATTGTGTGAATGACTGATGCTACAACAACTAGAGAACTCCAACAAGTTTATCAAAAGTGGTTGATATTCTTCATGCAAGTGAGCAAGTGTGTGTGTCAGAGCTAAGGGCCATTGAAAGGAGGTTTGCAACATCAAGTCTCAGGTTGTAATCTTTTCTTTCCATCAATATAATACAGTAATATGTCCCTTTCCCATAAAGCTATTTCCACTTTATTGTATAACTCCTTGATCATATACATAGATTAACTGTTGAATATATTGAGTTGTCTTCACTTCGATTGGTTTGTATTGTTGTGGTCTTGATGGCACAAGAGAATTGGAGCGAAGCTGGAACAACAAAGACCAAAGGAAGCGATCATAAGGTATGTTCATGATTCTTGCCTTCTAGTTCATTCAATAGTCGAAATCTAGGGAAAGAGTATTATTTTGTCTTGCTTTGTTCTAGATCTAGGTGGATCTAGGGAGATCGGTTTGTGTCCGCACTTATAGATTTATCCAATAACAACCTCGGGTGAGACTTCATCTACTTTGCAGGTGTTGCCAAAAGGGCTGGTAGTTAGGGTTTTGTTGGTGCATTGCTGAAGAATTTAACCCTAGGTCTACCCCTATACCAACAAATGGTTATGTTATCGGGACCTGAAATTGTGACTACTGGGAACTAAAGAAAAGAGAAAGCTTCATGTGTAGATCTATTGCCCTAGTGTGCAGTATTCTACTTGACTTATGAAGCTCTGTGCTAAGAAGAGAATTCAAATCTGAAGAAAAGGGGTAATATATTGAAGCTTTGTGCTCTGATAAAGGTAAGAACAATGAGAAGTTTTGATTGAAAAGGTAATATAAGTGGAAATTTTTTTTTTGAAACTATGAATCTAGGTATGTTTGAAAAACAATTTCCTGGCTAGAAAACTAGGGCACAACTAGAAGAAATAATATTTGATATGCGTAGATCTAATAGAAATGATGAAAGATATGTTATTCCTATGCATAGAAAGAATTTTTGGACTAACAAATTAATGCAGGATCCTATAAACAATTTTTTGCAGGTTAGCTACTATGATCCTAGTGCACAGTACAGGAAAGGCTGGGGATCATTTAAAAGAAAAAGAGGATTAATTCTTTGTTACAACTACAGAAGACCGGGACATCTTGCTAAGGAATGCCCTGATAAAATACCTAGTTGTATTTGCTATAAAGCTATGAACCATGAAGTTTTGGATTTCCCTAGAATGATTGATAAGGTTGAAAGAATGAATAGGAGACAAGAAAACCCTAAGGAAGATCAAGAAACTAATACCATGGTAGAACCCCAGAAAGACTTAGAGAATGTATTGCTACAAATGAAAGAAACCTTGAATGATCACAGAAATGTCAACTTATTAGAGATATTCAAAGAAAAAAAGTGCATAGAAACAAGAATAGGAGACATCGACATTGACTGTGTTCTGGATGAGGAAACATAGGTGAATATCGTCATAGAAAGAACCTGTGAAATTTTAGGAAAGTCTGCTATGATTCCTTCATTGGGAGAAGTAGGATTATTTAGAGGAAAGATGATAACCCTATGTGGAAGAATCACCCAGATATCTATGAGTGCTCATGGAACTTCGACAAAGGAATATTTTAAGGTTGTTAAATTTATTGAGAACAATGCCTCGGTTGCTATGTTACTAGGAAAAACCTAGATTGAAAAGGATCAGGACAGAAGAAAAGAAGAGGAAGTCTTAGAAAAAAAGAAGAAAGAATTAAAAGATCTCATGACTAGGAGGATAGTGCACTTGATTGAAGAACAAGAGAACATATCAAAGCTGGTTAGAACCAGAAACTTGGATGTCGAAGTTGAAAGAACACAAGAAGACTCACAGAAGAGTGGATCACCTACCCCATACAAAGAAGAAGTATTTTCCTTGAACCCTATGAAATAATCGCAACAACGCGAAGTTACTATGCCAAAAGGAGATAACAATCAGAATGGAAAGATGAATACTGAGACAAATATCACAGGGAAGAAGGCTAGAAATCTCAGTAAGAAGAGAGAAAAGATAGGAAAAGTTGCAGAAGGTTCTAGAGGGGACTTCATAGAAGGAAGGTTTGCAAAACTGGAACTTCATCGGGATATCAGAAAAATGAAACATGGAACTTCGCCATGGCAGAGGGATATGACTGTTGGAAGGATTATAACCATTAGACCGATGCCCTAAATGGTTAGAACAATAGTTATGACCATAAATCACATCATCAGACTATTGGGACTACCCCAGAACGGAAACAACCACATTGATGAAGGCTTCTCACCCATTGGAGAGATCTGTTACCTTGTTGTCTACTTAGTCCATAGACTGCTGCACTGAGAACACTTTTGTGAATTGTATCCAAGCCAACTCATTGCTACTGTGTTGTGTTTACTGAGATTTTAGCACCTGATCTATTGCATTGAGCATTCATTCAGTCATCAACCTAAGTTATCCGAATGAGAGCGTGCATGTCAGATGAACTCAGCACCAAAGAGAAGTTGGTCGAACACTTTCTCATCGATCTAATGGCTGAAAACGTAATGTCCATGGGGATTGAAGCCTCGTCGACAAGAGGAGTGAAAGCCTCCCCATTGTCTACTTGTGGATGTGAACCATCCCAAGATGCACTTGAGAAAAGAAGCAAGCATTGAGATGACTTGGTGAATGCTAATTTCATCCTGACTATCTTGCCCAGCTACATCCCGCCTTTGGCTGGCATAGTGATTCATGACAGTTTCCCCAGAGACTTCGATTACACCCTAGTTACTGCATACCTCATGAAGGGGATACATGTAGTTATAACATAACAGGACAATATCACGACATTAAAATTCAATGAATTCAACCTAGGGGACCACAAGAACCACATTATACTCACTCCTCACAGATACTTAACTAGGACAAAGGGGAAGAACTCAAAAATAATTCACCAACCATGGACTATGAACCTCGCCCATCCCACCATATTGAATGTGATGAAGATTCCACATTTTTGAAGGCACCAGGAGGTTAACGCATGTGTTAAGCTCCTATTATCGTGCTACCATGGCGAATATCTATGGCTAGACAGACACATCACATGCGATCCAACACTAATCCATAGGATCACCGTATTGAGCATGTAGGGACTAGACCCACAAGACTTCTACCCAGGGAAGGCTGTAGACTGTGTCCTAGAATAGAGAATTAAGGATACCTATGGCGATGTATAAAAGGGGATGCGAGGATACAAGGTAGCTTCTATCTAGAATGGCACAGTGTGCCTGGCCTGCCAGCTGATCGTAGGAAAATTAGTGAGAAAGAACAGACCTATGAATGTCACATGGTTCATTGTTGACCTCACCAGAAAATGTGTAACAGGACTCCAAATGAACTGGGTGAAGTACTTAGTCAACGAGCTAGAATGGGATTGTCGCGAAGCTCAAGATTAGGGCTTGTTGGGCTCCGGATTTATAACATTTTCTTGCTGGTTCTTGAAGATATTGTTTACTCTCCTGAAGTCTTTTGTTAAACAAATGGAATTCTTTTTGTGCTATTCATATTCTGTTACACATATATGTTTCATTGTATATATAAATCATGAAGTGCTTCCAAAACCACAAATGAGTGAAGAATTCAACTATAAATGCAACAATAATCCTCTTCTGCGGGGAATACTTGAACTTTGCAAAAATGCAGGGTGTTGGCTTGTAGTGGATAATACTTATGATTATTTTATATGGGTTGAAACATACTTGTGTAGAGGCTCCACACATTATCAATGTATTCTATTTTTCTAAAAGCTTATGGTATGATGGGATGCATATCCTTCTGAAGTCGAGGGCCTTGGAGCACAACTGCTCAAAACACAAGATAATATTCCAATATGTGCTTCAATGATTGGACAAAAGCTTGCTCTGTATTCACTGGAGCTTGGCCTTGAATGGGTGAAGGAAAGGGTTTAAAAATAGAGATATAATTTTGGATGCACTGTCACCTCTTGGTGCAAATGCTGTAAAGGGTGGACAAGGAGCAATTTATCTCTGGGAAAAGTTGCCAAGTGGTGCTTCTGATGATGTTGATGTTGTTAAATGACTTGCAAAAAGACATGGGGTTATTGTTATCCCTGGTAGTGATACTGGAGGACCGGGGCATGTTCGTGTTTCAATTGGTGGCCTTGCTGAGCAGGACTACAGTGTTGCTACAGCTAGACTTAGAAAGGGCATGGAGGAGCTTTTGGCACCATGTGTTCTTATGCCACTTCATAAATTCGTGCATGTATAATACAAGGGGGGGAAATGTTCGTGCTACTGAATTGAAACATGTGTGCTGGGCTTTGAATCGTTGGTTTCCAACGAGCACTCAATAGATGGCATTTTTCTATGCCACTTCACATATATAGATTCGTGCAGGGAAGAAAACTGTTTTGTCAAATAGATGTAATCTCATGACACGGGTAAAGGCAATCTTGAATCGTTTGATTATGAAAAACGTGTCTCATTCCCTGGTGGTACTCTTAAAACCGTTTTGTAACTACTTGGGCGCAAAGCCATGCATTGTGGGGGATCTGAAACATTATATACAGAGATGCTATGCTCGAGAAGGAGATAGACGGAGTATAGATTTGATAGAAGAATGGAACAGAGATCGAATCTCCAAGCACTGTATTGTTCTTATTTTCAATAAAATAGTTAAGAGTTCCATTAATTCGATTTCTATTATCGCAAGTTTGTTCTGAGTCATTCGTTTTCTAGTATGCATTGATTTAAAGAACGGTCTGTTGATAGAGAAGGCAGGGCCCCCTTCGATGGAAACAGAGCTGTGTATATTGCATTTACAGTAGACTCCATCTTCATATTTGAACACCATCTTTCAGTAAAGATTCGATTCCAATTTACATTGCCAGCTTTCTCATTGATTTAATAGAACAGAAATAACATTTCATTTGATTGTAATAGAGGGTTTAGCATTTCAAGATTCAAGTTTATACGTTATCTTTTTCAGCCATTGATTTCATTTTTTAGTTCAGACTGCTTAACATTCAGGAACTAGCCTGGATATCTCATGAGATAGAGAAGTTTCCTTTGATTACAGTAGAGGGTTTCATTGCATTATAAAATAGAAGGTTGCTGAGTTATGTGGAGTAATAAGTAGCAAGAACTTAATTGTTTTCAGCCATCAGTGTGCAGTAGACCTTTTACATGCATATGACCATTTTTTTACAGAGCAGTTTTATGAAGTTAGTACAGGGTAGTACAGAGTAGTGCAAACGAGTGCAGAACATAGTAGAGTACAATAGCTTCTTCCAGCAAGTTTCTTTTAGCAGTCCAGGGATTAGTTTGACATTCTTTAAACCCCCTCTTCAACCCTGCATTTCCTGTGCTGGTTCCTCTAAGTCTACCTTCCCGAGTTGATAATTAAATGTTGATTCATATGTTATAGATCCAGCTCGACATTTTGGCGCCGTTGCTGGGGAGGTACTAAAAAGGATTGGAGAGTGGGCTCCGAAGTTTTGCCAAGTAGATTTGATTTCTGCAAGTATTTCTTTAGAAGTAAAGAGTGCTTTCAAATTCATTAGTGTGCAAGTGGTTCATTTCAGCAGTGGTAGATTACATTCAGCAACAAACAGGTTTTCATTTTAGTAGATTTTATTCAACAGCAGCAGAGTCTTGATTTCAGCAATATTAGATTTGATTCAGCAGTTGAGTTCATCAGTATAAGAGGGTGTGCATTTGATTCAGTAGAAGCAAATTTCCATTCAGAAAGAGTGCATTTCATTTTATTTCAAGCTAGTGTGGGTTTCAGAATTATTATCAGTTGATGTGACTTTCAAAGTTTTTAGAAAACCACCTACAACAAAAGAAAAAAAAATCACAAAAATTGACTAATGGATTCAAGATTGAATGAATGGAAGAAGAGATTGTTGCAGGAACTTTCGTGCATCTTG
This sequence comes from Picea mariana, assembly GCA_032191745.1. NCBI lineage: Eukaryota > Viridiplantae > Streptophyta > Pinopsida > Pinales > Pinaceae > Picea > Picea mariana. The sequence goes on from JASDQU010370807.1 coordinate 17,579, forward strand.
CAGGAACTTGAAGAGATCTCTGCAGCTCAAGAGATGGAGGAGAAAAAAGTTGATTCAGTGGTTCTGTGTGAACACCTTTTCCAGCCTATAGAGAACAATGAGCAATTAGAAACTCCAGCAGCAACATAACACAGTATGCATAATCATATTGAACATTGGTTTCAATCTGTTCTACAGCCTTTAGATGCTCCTCTTCTTTAGCAAATATTGGAAATCAAGTGACCAGTGTTTCTTGCTCAGCATGCCTTGGTAATTATACATCTATATCTTCTATCAAAGGGCATGAATTCATTATTGATTCTGCTAAGACGGTGGCTACATTGGTTATTTGCCTATACTTAAAGAAATGTCTCTTTTTCTTTAAGTAGGTAGGTAGGTAGGATAGTGTATAAATATCAACATCTTTGAATAGTTTATATGTTTGCTGTAATAAAAACCATCAGCTGAAATAAGAAGTGATTGAAGATTTTCCATTTAAATGATGAATGAATGAGTTGACAGCATATGCTCAGAGTACAGGGGTTCTTCTCAGCAGTTCCTATTAATCAAGATGGACAGTTCTTGGGACTGTTAACATTCTATTACCGTGCCAGTGTTAAAGAGGTGAATTTGTTTGCATGAGGACATGCAAAAGGCTAGGCATGGGGAGATGTTGGGCTCCAGATTTATAACATATTCTTGCTGGTTCTTGAAGATATTGTTTACTCTCCTGAAGTCTTTTGTTAAGAAAATGGCATTCTTTCTGTGTTATTCATATTCTTTTACACATATATGTTCCGTTGTATACAGAAATCATGAAGTGCTTCCAAAACCACAAATGAGCGAAGAATTCAACTATAAATGCAACAATAATCCTCTTCTGCGGGGAATACTTGAACTTTGCAAAAATGCAGGGTGTTGGCTTGTAGTGGATAATACTTATGATTATTTTATATGGGTTGAAACATACTTGTGTAGAGGCTCCACACATTATCAATGTATTCTCTTTTTCTAAAAGCTTATGGTATGATGGGTTGCATATCCTTTTGAAGTCGAGGGCCTTGGAGCACAACTGCTCAAAACACAAGATAATATCCCATTATGTTCTTCAATCATTTGACAAAAGCTTGCTCTATATTCACTGGAGCTTGGCCTTGAATGGGTGAAGGAAAGGGTTTAAAAACAGAGATATACTTTTGGATGCACTGTCACCTCTTGGTGCAAATGTTGTAAAGGGCGGACAAGGAGTAATTTATCTCTGGGCAAAGTTACCAAGTGGTGCTTCTGATGATGTTGAAGTTGTTAAATGACTTGCAAAAAGACACGGGGTTATTGTTATCCCTGGTAGTGCTACTGGACGACTGGGGCATGTTCGTGTTTCAATTGGTGGCCTTGCTGAGGAGGAATACAATGTTGCTGCAGCTAGACTTAGAAAGGGCATGGAGGAGCTTTTGGCACCATGTGTTCTTATGCCACTTCATAAATTCGTGCATGTATAACGCAGGGGGGAAAACTGTTTGTGCTACTGAATTGAAACATGTGTGATGGACTTTGAATCGTTGGTTCTCAACGAGCACTCAATAGCTGGCATTTTTCTATGCCACTTCACATATATAGATTCGCGCAGGGAAGAAAACCGTTTTGTCAAATAGATGTAATCTCATGACACTGGTAAAGGCAATCTTGAATCGTTTGATTATGAAAAACGTGTCTCATTCCCTGGTGGTACTCTTAAAACCGTTTTGTAACTACTTGGGCGCAAAGCCATGCATTGTGGGGGATCTGAAACGTTATATACAGAGCTGCTATGCTCGAGAAGGAGATAGACGGAGTATAGATTTGATAGAAGAATGGAACAGAGATCAAATCTCCAAGCACTGTATTGTTCTTATTTTCAATAAAATAGTTAAGAGTTCCATTAATTCGATTTCTGTTATCGCAAGTTTGCTGTGAGTCATTCGTTTTCCAGTATGCATTGATTTAAAGAATGATCTATTGATAGAGAAGGCAGGGCCCCCTTCGATGGAAACAGAGCTGTGTATATTGCATTTACAATAGAATCCATCTTCATATTTCAACACCATCTTTCAGCAAAGATTCTATTCCAATTTACATTGCCAGTTTTCTCATTGATTTAATAGAACATAAATAACATTTCATTTGATTGTAATAGAGGGTTTAGCATTTCAAGATTCAAGTTTAGATGTTATCTTTTTCAGCCATTGATTTCATTTTTTAGTTCAGACTACTTAACATTCAGAAACTAGCCTGGATATCTCATGAGATAGAGAAGTTTCCTTTGATTACAGTAGAGGGTTTCATTGCATTATAAAATAGAAGGTTGCTGAGTTGTGTGGAGTAATAAGTAGCAAGAACTTAATTGTTTTCAGCCATCAGTGTGCAGTTGACCTTTTACATGCATATGACCATTTTTTTACAGAGCATTTTTATGAAGTTAGTACAGGGTAGTACAGAGTAGTGCAAACGAGTGTAGAACAGAGTAGAGTACAGTAGCTTCTTCCAGCAAGTTTCTTTTAGCAGTCCATGGATTAGTATGACATTCTTTAAACCCCCTCTTCAACCCTGCATTTCCTGTGCTGGTTCCTCTAAGTCTACCTTCCCGGGTTGACAGTTAAATGTTGATTCATATGTTATATATCCAGCTCAACAGGGCTATGAGTTCCATTTCAACTGGCTGCTAATCCTCGTAGCATTTACTGCTTGGGAGATGCCAGAAGATGAGACCTTCTCGAACATTGATCCATTCAAGCCACTCGCTGCAAATTTCACCACGCTCTGGTACTCGAGCAATATGGGAAAACAATGGCAGTCAAAAACGGTATTTGTTAAGGTCCTAACCCACACATAGGTAGATCAATGTATTCGGATGTAATAAAGGTCAATATTAATAAGGCCTTTCAATAAAATAGAATAAGGCGGATGTAAGAAGACCTAATAGAAGCTTCCGCTTCTAGAAGGATATTCCTCTAGATGCTTCTCTTAATAGACATATTTAATATAAATAATAGGCGATGGTATGAGAACCCTAGCTTGGAGATTATTGTAACAGAGTGCTGCTCTACTGGAGGTTACCCCCTCGAAGAGGCCTGTGAACATTGCTATCTAAATCAAAATGCTATTTCTGTTTCCATTTCGTATATCATTTCTGTGTATTGTGAAGATTATGCTGGATATTTTACTGTCATTTCTAGCATTTCATTTATGTTCTGCATATTTTATATATCTAGTATCTTGCAAGTGGTATCAGAGCACTTTCCTTGGCAGAAATTGTGGGTATTTTTTTTTTCAGGGTAGAGACGTATTCTGACATCTTTAAGCCATAGAGATCTGTTGTTACGTGCATAAACCCATGGTTGAGGGATTCATACATGTAGGAAATACAAGTGGTTCTTAAGTACACATCTATTGGCCACCCTTGCAACCCCTATTGGTACCCCTTCGAGTTTTAGCGCATCAGACAACACCTGTGTATGGATCAGCCTAGATTTCCTGAAGCCCTCTTTAGATAAACCTATCGACTGCCAGACTGCTATAGTGTCACCGAGAACAACACTCGGGAAGATACTCTCTAGTACCTGGGTAGTCAGGTAGTATGGCTAAGGGTACGGTCTATCCTCCTTAGTTAGTGCCCTGCGATATTGGGCCAATTACTACTGGTGGACCCCGCATGTATATCAGAGAGCTATAGCACAGGGAAAACCCTTGTCTGTATAACCCTTGAATACCTAACCCTTGGGGAACATAAACAACAACATAAACAAATTAAACCAGCGAGATCTATTGATGCGCATCTGTGTTTGCGTTGCTAAGTAAATACTCTCTGGTTCAGAATTTGGGGATTTCAGCACTGCAGCATTCTTCAGACCAAAGTATAGCCCCACAACTATTTTTCACCATTATTTGAGACCTATTTCATTAGACTCATCTCTTCCCCCTTGTCACATTCATCCATATCATTTTTTGGCAAAAATTTCTGACCCCGCCCGCTCCCATTTTTTCACCATTATTTGAGACCTATTCCATTAGACTCATCTCTTCCCCCTTATCACATTCATCCATATCACTTTTCTGCAAAAATTTCTAACCCCACCCGCTCCCTTTCCAGTTCACCCATCATCATGGCCCATACCTGTAGCCAAGAACTAGACTCTCACTTCAACACCTTGGAATCTGGTTTCCTTAAGACCCAACAAGAAGTGCAACAACTCAGTGCTACTATTGCCTCCCGTGATGCCTCCATAAATGCCTCCATAAATGCATCCATCAATGTAGCCATGCAGTCCACAATGGTGGAAGTCAAACATGAACTTGAATCTGTCTTTGTATCACTCTGCACCAAACTCAAAATCCCTCTCGATGACTCTTTTCCTGATGCACATAAAAAGACTGAAGGTGAAACTTCTTCCCATTCCTTTCAACCCCATCACTTTCAAAGGGACATACACCTTTTGCGGGTGGATGTAACCAAATTTGAT
>JASDQU010370807.1:32655-49241 GCA_032191745.1 Picea mariana
TTTTATGTGCTTGGTTGAGGTCTATATCATGGATGGTATGGAACATGCTTAAGGCATGTCTTGGAGTCCCTTTTGGTATATGGTTGCATATGGTTGAGGTCCATGTTTTGGTGATATTGATAGATACTTGAGACATATCCTTGGTACTTGGCTTATGGATGTTATGGTTCATTATTAGAGGCACATATTTGTGATATTGGCACATATTTGAGGTATAAACTTGGTATATGAACTTGATGGTTATGGTGCATACTCGAGGCACATTTTTCAGACATTGGCACATCTTAGATACTTGGCATATGGTATGGTACAGGTTTTGGTACATGGTTGATGTACATGTTATGGTGATGGTTTTGGTATCCATGTGAGTGGATATGGTTATAATTGGTTGATGATGGTATATCAGGGACAGAGATAGTGATAGAGATAGAGATAGTGACAGAGATAGAGACAGTGATAGAGACATAGACAAAGACAAAGACAGTGACAGTGATAGAGATAGTGACAGTGAAAGTGATAGTGACAAGGATAGGGATAGGGATATTTTGGATGATTTGTTGATTAGTTATGGGCTTATGTGACCATGACAGGTTGGTTGATGCATCAGGGACAATGGAAGTTACAGGTTGATCATTGGTAGTGATAGTTTGAGTCTACACTTATATTTCAGGGTGGTGGGATGGGGAAAGGAAAGGGGGTTGTAGCATCCTTCCAATTGGTGCCGGAGAACCCAGGGAGTTGGAGTTTCCTTCAGGTTGGTTCCTGTAAATAAGGGGGTTGTAGCCTCCTTTTGGTTGGTTCTAGAGAACTCAGGCATTTGGAGCTTACTTTAGGTTGGTTCCTGTAAATCATGGGGTTGGAGCCTCCTTATACTTAGTGCTGGAGAATTTGGAAGTTGGTTCTTCATATTAATGTAATCTTTGACATATAAGAAATTTTTTTATTGTTTTCTCCCATTTGGGTTTCCACCTAAATTTTTGTGTAATGTGTATCTGTGATTATTTTTTATGCTCTGTTAATCGATACTTCTCATGATATATTTATTATATAATGATAATAAAGCTAATGATTACATGTTATTAAAAGTGGTAAAATATTGCATAATATTGATTCACCCGCCCCCCCCGCCTCTCACTATTCCAACACAGTGTTGTAACCATGGCTCTGATACCAGTTGTAAATTTCCCTAACCGACAAACCTGAAATTCACTCACATACACATAAATAAAAATTATAGAAAAAAACATGTTGAATTATACATGCATCTAACAAAATAATAAAAGCCATGAATAGCATGCATACCTAGTAAACATAATAGCATTCGAATTAACATTTACACAACAAAAATAACATAACATAAATACAAAAAAAAACTTATCTTTTAATTGTTGAACCAACTTGCTATATACATGGGACATTCCTCCTAGTCATAGGAGTTTCTATTCCATTTATCTCAATAGTAGGAAACCCCTGCTCCAAGGTTATTATTCCACAAGAGGTCTGGACTTCTTGGTTTTCCACTCTCCACATTCAGCATCCCAAAACCTAGGTTCTACACCAACAACAATTTCAATCCACTGACTCTCTTCCCCCTAACCTGTACAACCCTCATTACAGGAATGAACCCTTCTTTTTAGCATAAAACTTAGTCGAACAAGTTGTCTTACCATGGCTAGTTCTCTTCTCAAAACCCCACTCCTCTCTTTCTCCATGAAAAAAGCAAGTAAAAATTGACCCAATAACCCATTCGAATTTCCTTGTCTTCTCATGCAAGTTTGACACTCAATTTTCCCAAAACGTGGTTGTACTCATCCCATGTTGTCATAAATTGGTGAGTTTACCTTTCCCCACCTACCACTCTAACATCACTTTAATATCTCTTTTGATCATTCAAAGGGAATAAACATTAATGTGAAAATGGATGACTTAATAGAGATAGGTAACCCCTTGGACCCCTCTTTGTCCCCATTTGTTATGGAACTATCGGCCCCCATCGCTACCATATCGCTCATACTGCAGCAAACGTGTAACATCCCCAACACCAATTTGGGCAATGCCACATGAAATGCTTTCCTCTGATACCATTTAACTAATAAGAGTGCCTTGCATATGCAAAAATATACATTGTTGTGCCTCTTTCGTCACCTTAGTGAGCAACATAGAGGTTCTTTCAAGCTTAGTTGGGTTTTCCAAGCATGACAGCTACAAGGAAAAGGGTTAGAGAAAGAAATATAAAACAACCACTAAGAATTAAACTAAGAAATAAAACAACAACTAAATTGATAAACATAGGGACATAAGGACAAAAGAAACAATGAGACCCATGTCACCAATGATAAGGCTGATATTAGTGAAAGAAAACACCGATAAGCAAGAGGACTATGAGTCCCTTCTTCCTCCAAGGGAAGGCTCTTGGACCCCCATAAATAAGCTCTTCTTACAACTTTGAAAATGAAAATGAAAATGGTGAAAGAATTCTTTGCTAATCCACTCAAGGGGTGAAATGGATTGCCCAATGCAATGATGCAAGTATACTCTTGGCAAGGATAGAATTACTCAAGAGAATAATGACAGCATAACTTTGCTATGAATTCCTTGGAAAATGAAGTGTATCCATGGCCTTTTTATAACATTCCTTTGAGGTATTGTCCAACTAGTTTGTAGTGTGTAAAGAGGCTAATTAGGGCATTTCTAGGTCTTTTACCAGCCACCCAGTTGAATCTAGTCCATATTTGAGTGTCAAATCAACTTGGAAGCTGAACCAGAAGTGGGTGGGAGGCCGACCACTCTCATAAATGCATCGTTTCTCAGGTGCGCGGATTTTTGTGACAACGATCACACATCGTGCTCATGTGTGAGAATTTGGCATTTCTGTTTTGCGCATGTGCACACGCGCCATGTGTCTTCATAGTGCCCTTTAATTTTTGCACTAGTTGTATAGTTTTGATCCTTTGGGAATGCTTTTGTGTTAATTTGGGTCCATGGGTGACCTCATAATTGTTTGACGATGCTGAATTCTTGTAACCATTTGTGGACAAAATTTTAGTGATAACATGCATAACTGACATCATACATAATCCATTCTTAATTACACAATTCCAGCAACATAAATAAATACATTACACAGAGTAACATCATGTAATTACACACAAGAATACTCATATTTTTGAAAGAATCGACTGATAGTAGACCTAAAACGATCCTGCCAACCATAAACTCTTTTGTTTATAAACTCAACAATAGGTGACTTCCAAGATGGGGATAAAAACTCCACCTAGGAAAAGGATTCCTAAACCAGGATAAGGTTTCTCAAACATAAAAAATGATGAGAATCAAGTACCAACTATAGCATATATCCTACAGTCTCTCATTCCCCACATAATTTTCCCAACCAGGAAGTGTGCCCATTCTCTTTTTAGTATTCCTTTGTCTACCCCACTGTTACTGGATAAATCGGTAGGTGCAGACACTAACAGATATCCCTAGATTCACCTGGATCTAGAACAAAACAGAACAGGACATAACTCTGTCTCTAATTTGTGGTCATTGAATCTACTACTAAGAAGGAATGAGTGACATACCTTTATATCACTTCCTTAGTTCTCTATTGTTCCCACTTCGCTCCAGTGCTCTTGTGAAATCAGGTCCAAGACTACACAAACCAACCCAAGTGAAGATAAAAAAGTATATTCAATGTCAACCTATGCATATGATCAAGGAGTTATGCAATAAAATAAGAGTGATTTTATGGGAAAGGGACATGTTGTTGTATTATATTAAATCAAAGTAGAAGATACAACCAGATCTCCTAAATGTCACGAGCTTTTTTTCAGTGAACCTTGGTTCCAACACACACACTTTCTCTACATTTGCATGAAGAAGATCCAATACAACTTGATAGACCAAATAGAGTTTTGAGGCTGCTATCCAAGCAGATTTCTTCACACAATTCTTTCACCAATTCTTCATTCAATATTACTTAAACTTTTCCATGAGAAACCTTTAAATATATAGGAGAAGGAGAGATGGTTAAATGGATGAGGATGATCCTACTAAATCTGAGAAGTTAGTAGGATGCCAACCATGCGAATGCCAACTTATTTTCTAGAAGATTCCCTTCTAGAACCTTTGTGACCTCTTCTCTTTTCCAAGCTTTGAAATAGGTTCACACCCTACCTATAGAGTAGACTGTGAACAATTCACACTCTAAGTTTGGGTTGCCTATGAGAATGAAGGATTTCCACACCCTATAACATAGGCAGCCTGCAAACTCATCTTAAAAATATCCTTTTTGGAAGAAGACAATAGTCACTTTTCCCAAGCAAAAAGTCCTTATGGGAGCCTAAATAGATCACTTGTAGAGACATCACCAGAGTGACCAAAATAATGTGTAACAAAATTCCCCCCAAATTATGAGGCCGAAACTTGTGACAACCGAAATACTTTGTAAAATGCATGTGTGTGTCAGAAACAAGGAGCACACCTAATCAGAAACCTGTAAGCAACCAAGCATCTACAGAATATAATACCAGGTCCTAGGTAGGCATTTCCATGCTCATATCATAAATGAATGGAATCATAAACGTAGGTCATGGCCACAAATCATACACCGTGGATCCATGTCATCAAAATGCTACATAGCCACCGGGAATACACTGTGGATCTAAGTGAGAAGAATTGAATTAAGACATAGCCACGTGACACACAAAGTGGATCTATGTGCCGATACAAATCATACATACTTCATCGCAACCTGGATCAAAAAAGATGAGACCCAGGGTCTTCACTCCTATCACCTGAAAGTATGAATCTAGACATGTGATTACATGTGCTGAAGTCAAACATGGTAGAAACCACTTGATTACTACTCATTGATGAAAACCGTTAACAAGTGCGAAAGAAATCACCATTGATGTCAATGACTCCCAATGTATCAAAGTAAAATCCAAATGAATGCAAATGAATGAGATGAATTTGAGCACTCGGTGTAATCTCTTGATCAGGGATCAATGATGTGAAACCCCTGTCGAAAGCGAAGAGACCTGCCATTAAAGAATGCAGGTTCCAAGGTACTAAATGATTTCTAAGTCTCATTTTTGGATAATGAGTTGGAGTCAATGGAAAAAGACTCATCACAAGAGGGCCTTGGTGTATCCCCCATCAATGACATGAAATAAGAAATAGATTTTGAGAGTGAAACAAAGTATGAATAAGGATTGAAACAGACACAAGGGAAGGATGACATAGTAAGAATGGACAACTACAGATGGTTGACTCAATAGAGGGCTCATTTGAACTTCTCTTGAACATATGAACGACATGACCAAGGAATTGGCAGCAATGACTCAAAGATGACCCAAGATATGACCTTGTAGCAATTCAAACGAGAGACAAATGGATTTCCCAACCCAGATTCAAATGACAAATAGGGGGTGTCATGTTCAAGAGCGATGCTTACTGCCATTAATACTAATACAAAAACATATCCCTTTCTCAAAATTTCGCCCACCATTTCTGGCGAGTACCTCTTTATTTTTACACAAGCTTGAGGAGGATAACATATGCTTCTTGATGTAAGCTCATCCTTTAAATGAGACCCTCAGAGTATATTTAACGAACCCTAGGAAGGAGTGGTTCGGTCCCATTACGGGTCTTTCGATGTTTGTTTAACGAGTCCAAGGATAGAAAACTCGGGGGTTTTTCACGTTTTGAGAGTCTGAAAAACACTTAAAGAGAAATTTCTCAGTTCCTTTTTCATAAAAGAGTTTGACGAGACCGAAAAAATGATAAACTATCGCCCGTCGAATGTTTTCTTCAAATACTTTAACGAGTGTGAAAAGAACAAGATCGCTCGACAATATTTTTTTTTTTATGGAGCGTGAAAATAGCTTAAAGGATACTCCCTTGTGTTTGTTATTTTCATGTTACCATGATGAGTACAAAAATATGAGAAAAAGTATACTCGGTTACATTCTCATATATTTTTGAGCATGAGAACGAACGAAGACTGAGCTCGAGGTTTTTCCTAAAAGACCTTAAAAAGTAGTCGTACATGCAACAAAAAGAAAAAACACCCGTACCCCCTCATTCGGACTTTGAAGTTGCTATATATGCAAAAAAACATACTCACAAGGCTATTAGGGTATTAGGTTTTATAAGAAAAGCAATAAAAATAATATAAAAATTAATAATAAATAGTAAAAAGTGAATAAATATGGGTGAAAAGGACTTTTTACCATTTCATTGTTACTTTGCCCCAAAACTTGTCCAACATACCTCATTCCCCCAAATTTATTTGCTCGATTGTGGTAGGCACAAGAGATCATTCGGCGAACGGTTCCAACCAATGAGGTAATCCCTTGACTCTCCAACTTTTCGATGGTTTATTTTTGGTTTTTATTGGCAATTTTTAGATTTTTGAGTCCATTTTAGGGTCGGAACATGCGCTCAAGCATTCTCGCAAGTGGACCATGCGGGACCTGCGAGAATCTAAGATTCTCACAGGTGGGCTTTAGGGAACCTACGAGAATCTCACACTATGCAAAAGGTTCACCAGCGAGGGCCAAAAAATGGATTTTAATGTGTGATTTTTGCTCCATAAAATTATGCAAGAGTTTAAAACAAGTTGCTGACTTCCCTCTCATGGCTCTTTTGCAGGTGTTTGACCATCACGATGTTGGAATGGAGAGAAATAGAACATGAGGAGGATGATGCCATTTCCAGGAATGACCCAGGTATAGTCATTGTGCTCCGAGAATGTGGGCTCTTGAAATTTTTCAGGATCCTAGGCATGAGAGACCAACTCAGGTTATTAGAATACCTGGTCCACATGTGGGATGTGGATCAACAGTTATTTCACATGGGATTCCATACACTGACATTAGATATAGAGGATATCTATTTTTTAACGGGTTTTTCATGACGTGGATACCATGCTACTTTGACCGTAGGTAGATGTGGTAGACTCCCTATGAGCGAGTACGTTCACCAATATTGTGTTCCCGAGGCAGAGAGAAGCAAGGGTAAGGTTGCCATTTGGGGGGTCCAAGACTTGACCCTATGGACTATCCTATTTACTATTGCACACATGGCTAGGAGCATGGCTCCACACATGGCTCTCCAGAGCTATTTCCAATATGCCATAGAGTGCACAAAGCCTCAGGTTTTTAACTGATCAGACGCAGTTCTCCGTAGTATGAAGAGACAAATTACGAAGTGCAGAAAGGGTGACTTGAAGCCATTTGGGTATGGGTCACTTTTGTTGTCATTCCTCCTCGAGAGGGTCCCACTGTTGCGACTATAGGTTGATTGGGGTTTACCGGCCCCACAAGATCCAAGGATGTTGAGGTGGTGTAACCTCATGGCTCGACATGTAGTAGGGCCTATAATCAAGTATAATGATTCATTTTTTGACTAGTTGAGGCCCCATATGCTGATGATCGACGACTACACATATGTTGGTTTGGATTTTTGAGGGGATCCGAATTTGGTCCTGCCTGAGGATGCTCAGTGGGGTGACTTAGGTGAGGAGTACACATTTTTTTATTTTTAAATGTTTTTGCAAATTTTATCATATGAAATGTTTTTATGTTTATCCAAGGACTAATCAAAAAATTTATTTTTGATGACACATATGTGGGGCTTTATCGACCTCTAGGAACATCTCCCATTCAAAGGCGAGGAGAAGCGGCTCCAGTGGTGAGATGGGATGTCGAGGACTACGAGGAAGTGGAACAAAACTTAGAGGGGTTGACTGCGGATGTCCCAGACATTGCTATTGGGGAGATCCTGAGACGTTACCAACGCCATACTATGGGTGTGTCTGAGTCTCTCAGTCGACTGCTCCGTAGGGTAGCCCAAGCAATTGTGTGTTATCATGAGCATAATCCGTGATGCTATTTTGTAGAAGCTATAGGCTTCGTATTTTGATATTTTGATCCTTGGAGATAAACTTTTTGTAAAAAAAATTGATCGTTATATACATATATATGGCTTCTACCAACTTATTTTGTGTTGTGTTATACATGTGATGTGTTATTGGTTTATAAATGTCCCAAATGCCTATCTAACACATAGTTAGCTAAGGCATCATTCAATGTTTTTATACATCTAGGAATGTGTTGATATTCGATATAATCAAAATAACGTTCCAAGAGGCATATTCGTGAATATACCCATAATAAAGTAGAACTTCGGATAGCATAGACATTGCTTAACCATAGTACTACTAGCTGCGAATTGAGTCGTATAACTAGGTGGAAGATATCAAGCAAAATAACATCAATCAACAATTCGATGACGACGCTATATTATGCAATATTATTGGTCGCATGACCGAGGCACACACCTCGTAGACTGATAAGTTTGTTTGTAGGGGCGTAAATTGCCCATGCAGTAGAAGAAAGGTTTTGAGTACTATGACTAGTGCCATCGGTGAAGCCAATGTGGGGTGGCGAAGACTTTGACATCTAGAAACCAAGCACTACGCAAGATAAGCGGTCGAGGGCAGAGACCAAATAATGAAAAAGAATACTAAAGTAACACACAAAAAGTATGATGCAATTAAATAGAAGCACTCATGCACAGGTGATCTTAAGCATAGTACTTCTTTAAGTACAACCCATTTCTGGGTTCACTCAAATGGATACCGTCGTATTCCAAAAACTTGTAAGCTCCTTTCTCCAAAACGCGTCTGACGATATAAGGACCTTGTCACATAGCTTCAAATTTTTCGGCTCCTAGCATATCCTGATCTTGTTCGTAAAGGAGAACTGGATCACCTTCGGAGAAAATGTGTGGCTTGACATGTTTGTCATATTGGGCTTTGACGCGTTTCTTTTGGGCTTCTATAACTAGGGTGGCATCACGACGAGTTTCATCTAATTACATGAGATACAACATATGTTCTTCTTCAGCAGAAGTGTTTGGGAGAAGTTTGATGGCTAGTTTTAGGGAGGGTATCTCACATTCAATCGACAAGATGGATTCTAGACCATAGACTAATTGGAACAGTGTAAACCTGATAGCAGACTTAACAGATGTCCAGTAAGCCCACAATGATGAAAACAACATCGTGTGCCAACTCATTTTGTGAATCCCTATCATTCGTCAAAGCATGGTAATAAGGATTTTTTTTATTTCTTCAACTTGGTCGTTGGCTTGTGGGTAATAGGGTTTTGAGTTTTCATGGCGAAGACCCAACTTTTCAGTGAGTTCTGACATCATGAAGTTTCTAAAGTGGCTATCGTGATCAGTAACAATAGCTTGAGGAACACCAAACCGAGCAATGATGTGATTGAATATAAATAATGCTGGACTCCTTTCGGTATTGTTGAATGTTGGCATTGCCTCGACCCATTTCGTAAAATAACCTATGGCTACAATAATGTATCCATGCCCCCCAGCTGAGTGAGGGTGACATGTCATGAAATCGATACCCCATTTTGCAAAAGGACCAACGGATACCACAGGGTGTAGAGGAGTAGGGTGTGATCATATTTTATTGTTGTAGGTTTGGAAAGCATGGCATTTTTGGACAGAAATTATACAATCGTTGAATAAAGAAGGCCAAAAATACCTCTCTCGTTAGATCTTCTAGGCAATAGCATACCCAGACATGTGACCACCATAGGCTCCAGAATGGCAGTCATTTAGGGCCAGTCATTTAGGGCTTTCTCAGCTTCGTCAAACGCAAGGAAGCATAAAAAAATAGAGTCAATCCCACGACGATAAAGAGTATTACAGAGGATAATATACTGATGGGACTGCTAGCATATTCAACGACAGTCAGTGCTAGACAAATTGGGCTGAAATTCTGGGTCTAGAGATATATGATGATATCTCTGTACCAAAGGTCGTCGGCATGGATTAGGAAAAGGGATTCATCAAGTAATGAATCTTCTGCTACATTTTCTGTCTCAGAGCAAGGAAGGTTGCATATCAACTCGGAAAACACCAAGGATTTATTGGACTTAGCGCATTGAAATTCTAAGTCAAAATCCTGGAGTATTACGATCCATTTGGAGTATTTTTCCCCTAGCAATTGACATGTAAGAATGTGTTGCATAGGGTTGTAGTATGAAATCACCATAGTCTTGCATAAAAGGATATAGTGTCGGAAACATTGAACAACTTGGATGGCTACCAAGGCCAGTTTTTCAACATGTAAATACTTGGTTTTGGTATTCGTGAGACTCCGACTTAGGTAATAAATGGCATGTTCATCATGAGAATCATCCTCCTAGAATAGAACCATAGCGATGGTATAGTTCGAGGATGCGAGGTAAAGGAAATAATCCTGACTATAATTAGGTGGGAAGAGTAATGGGGTATGTGTTAAAGAAAGTTTCAAAGCTTTGAAAGCTTTGTCGACAATGTTATCCCATACGAACTCAGAACCTTTCTTAAGCAATCGCCTAAATCCAAGAGTTTTCTCAGCATAGTTCGGGATGAAATGATGGAGAAAGTTTTCCTTCCCTTTCAAACTTTGTAACTAGCGAGGTGAGGAAGGAGGAGGGAGATTGAGAATCGTCTCGACCTCCAAAAGATCTACCTTGATCCCTTGATGTGAAACAATAAAGCCCAAAAGTCAGTCAGATTCTATGCAAAAAACACATTTGTGGGGATTCAAGCGTATATGGTAAAACTGACATCGAAGGAAAATGGTGCAGAGGTGTATTAGATGATCTACATGATGCATGGAATGAGCGGGTAAGTCATCAAGATATGGCTGCACAATGTGCTTTATATCATGAAAGGCGTAAGACATAGCACGTTGAAAAGTTGCACTGACATTCTTTAAACCGAATGGAAGTTTCTGGTAGGTGAAAGTGCCCCAAGGACAAATAAAAGTGATGTTTTGTTGGTCTACGGGTACGATATTGATTTGATTATATCTGGAGAAACCATCCATTAGAGAGAAGATTTCACTTCTGGCACAATCGTCAACGATCTGGTCAATGAAGGGGGTAGGAAAGTTGTCTTTAGGACAAGCTTTGTTAATGTCTCTATAGTCAACGTACACATGGATTGTGCCTTATTTCTTGTCAATCAGAAAAATATTGGAAACCCAGTCAGTTAGAGCCATAGGGTAAATAAAGCCATTTTTGAGAAGTTTCCCCACTTCAAGCTTGATAGCAGCTACTTTACATGGGTGGACCAGACAAAGTCATTGCCAGATAGGTTTAACAGGTGGGTATGTCTTAATCTCATGTACCACAATGTCATGGTCAATCCTCGACATTTCTTCATAGCTCCATGTGAAGACGTCACAAAATTCTTGGAAAAGATACTTGTAGGTGATGACTTCATCATGGGAACACGAAGCTCCAATATGCACATTTTCGACAACTCCAGGTTTTATTGATATGTCGAGGGGCATGGTGGGTGAGATATTACTTAAGTTCCCTTCATAGAACATATCGTGTGTAGACTCAAGAATGGTAGAAATGATGACAACGGTCGACAGGGTCGAGATTCGTTGGTAACCCTTAATGGCATGTTGTTACAGAAAGAGGATGGAATGATGATGTCCATTGTCCCAAGGGGTATCTTCCATGGACATAACAAACATAATCATCTCGTCTGTAGGAAAAATGACGTGGAATGGATCTGGAGATAAATCACCAAGAGAGGGGGTAGAAGGGGTTGCCGATTGAATGGCTTGATAAGCGGATTTGACTGGACTCAAAGGCATTTCATTGCCATAATGAAGATGATCATTGGGGTTGGGTACCATCCATGGGTCATAAGATGCAGAGGTTCCATGAACAGAGGTGGAGATCATGTTGATCGAGGTGACAAATGGACGTGGAACATCAGGTGGTGGAATGGGGAAAGTACCCATCAAAGAGGAATCTTTAAGAAGACTGACACCGATGTTCTCATATCTAGGGGGGGGGTTTGCATTGAAAGGTATGTTGCCGGTAAGTGCATCAGAGTTAAAGAAGGCCAATTGGTCCATGGTAACTACTTTTTCTTGGTGTGGGAAATGCATGACGTGAAAAAGAGTGGACACAACTACGCACATGGAATTGATCTAGCTACGTCCAAGTAGAAGGTTGTAATCGAGAGGAGTGTCAAAGACCTCCACTTCAACGTTGATCGTTTTGCCTTCTAACGTAATAGGCAATGAAGGGAGGACACTGTAAGGCTTAAAACCATATCCATTGAAGGATTTGAGTGTGTTGTGGGATTCAATCAAAGGAGGAGAGCTAATTGCTTTCCAACAGGTAATAGACATGACACACGTCAAGGGGAGACAATAACTTGTATTTGGAATGTGAGTTGAGGGGGTAACCTTGGAATGTGATCTTCCAAGTCAAAAATTATTAAATTTGTATCCGTAGGGTCGATTCCACCAATATCTTTCAAAAGTTCCTTCTGTTGTATAGGACAACTCTGAAGGACTTCGAGGGATGACATTGCAGATGGTGCTTGGGCCAGATCTTTGACAATACTGTAGTTCTAGGCAGCACGTGCATGAGGATTGAAAGCCTATTTTCGAACAACACCCTTTGGGCGAGGGAGAAGAACTGTATCTAGGCTTGGTCATTCGAGATGAACAGGACCGTTTGTAGGTGGAGTCGTGGGAGATGGTTGGACCAACGAAGGAGGTATTGCATCGACCTTCTCTTTAGAGGAAGAATAATCTTTGGCTCGAGTGATAAGTGTGATGTCATTATTCTTTGAATCACCTATACACATTAAGACATAGGATGTATTGGAGGGGGAAGGTTGGTCATGAATGACCAATTGGGCCTATTGTGGAGAACGGAAGGGTTGTGACAAAATGGCTAGAGTGGGGGGTTTCGAGGTCCCTTGAAGGAACTTAGTAACCTTGGCTTGTCATGGACAATCCTTAGTGTAGTGATCATCACCACAAGTAAGACAAGGGTATCGAGGTTTGTGTTTATTCTTTCTTTAACAGGTGGTGTTTTGATTTTCTCAAATTGTGGATTATTTTTATCCTCCTTGTTCTTACCCTTTCCATTTTTGGATTTATTTTTGCCAGCAGGGGTAGATTGAACAGAGTTCACCTCAAAAATCTTGTCGGTGGGAGGGGTAGGAGATGGAGAATTTTGAACATTAGAAGAAATGGATTTGGGGTTGTTACTAGAGGTTTGGATGGAATGAGTTTGGGCATGCAAAGTGCCAATTGTTATCACTGAAATTTCATCCGCACATGGTGACAAGAACTCAGCATCGTCAAACAGTAATGAAGTCATTCATGGCACTGAATTAATTTCACAGCATTCCAGAAAGGTCAAAAACTATACAAAGTAATTAAAAATTGAAGGGCGCTTTACAAAAGTTTGGTGCGCGCGCATATGCGCGGAACATGAATGTACCATGCGCGCATACGTTCACGATGCGTGGTTGTTGGCACAAAAACCCGTGCACCTGCTAAACAACGCATTTATTGAATTGGTCGGCCTCCCAACCACTTATGGATCAGCTCCCAAGCCGATTTGACCCTCAAATCTGAGCTGAATTCACATGGTAGGCTGGTCAAAGACCTAATGAAGCTCTAAAGAGCCCCTTTTCACACCTCAAAGGAGTTACATAATCACCCAATGCTATGCTATAAAAATCCATGAAGAAACATCATTTTCTCAAGGAATTTCATGTAATGTTATGCTGCCTATATTGTTTTAAGGACTCACTCCTTGGCAATAACCCATTGGCACCATTTCATTGAGCTATCCACCTCTCCATTGAGTGCATGTGCTAGGAGTTCTTTCACCATCATTCTCATTTTCTTATTGTAAGAAGAGCAAGTTTGTGAGGGCCCAAGAGCCTTCCATTGGAGGAAGAAGGGACTCATAGTACCCTTTCTTCATTGTGCTTTGATTTCATCAATTGATCAGCCTAATAACATTGGTGATATTGGTCTTTTTGTGTTTGTTATTTCTTTATCCATATGCTCATGATTTTAGTTTGTATTAGTTTAATTCTTTCTTATAGTTTTGTTGTTTTTTTCCTCACTCTTTCCTCTACAGCTGTCATGCTCAGCAAGACCCAACTGGGCATGTAAGCACCCTTGATTTGCTCACAAAGTCGATGAAAAGGGTGCAAACAGATTGGTGACCGTACTAGGGAGAAGGTATCAATTCCTCCCTAATTTGGGTTTATTTTTCTTTCCTTTTACTTTGTTTAACTTACAGGTGCACAAACCGGCCTCTGTCGACCTGCTAACCAGTCAATTCAAAGGAGAATTGAGAGAAATCCATTCAGATTTTCTTTCTCGGCCGTTTTTCACAGGTGCGTGGGTATTCCACCCCACAGACGCACATCGTGTGCGCATGCGCTTTTGTAATAGCTTTTCCCTGCGCGCATGCTCTTTCTGTATCAAGTCTGCTCACGCGCCTACACTTTGTGTGCCTTTGTCTGCACTAGAGGCCGCGCATTTGGTTAAAAATTTTCATTGTAAGTGCTTTGGATGTGGGAAAGGCCATCTGCCTTCTTAAATATGTTGTCAAAAATGTTGTAAAGCCACATCCCACTTAGTCCCCTCATAATATAAATGGGTTAGTCAGCCAAATATAGGCACTTAGGAGGATAAAAATCAATTTCCCTTCTTTTCTTTTTGCCACATGGATGGCTAGTTTTGATTTACAAACATAAGTGGACAATCATATTTAATTACATCTAACTCACACCTGGGACTAGAAATTGAAGTAAAAATCCTTGAGTATGCTCTTCTCTCGTGCCTTCAAGCGATCTTGAGAACCAGAAAAAGATTGTGAAAAACAATATCATCTCCCTTAACAAAATTTCAAAACCTTTAGGAGAGGACAAAGGCCCTTTTGGGACCCCTCTTAGTTTCATTTTTCAAACATATCTTAAATTTTTAATGGGCCCATACATGCCCACATGTCACAAAGATAGGATAATGTTTAGAATTTCACTTTCCTAGATCAAAACACTAGGAGAGTTTAAAGGTTTGTAATGGGCCCATACATGCCCACATGATCAATCTAGGATAGCTTCATGCTTTTACTAGATTACCTCACACATAGGAAGTTAAAGGATAGTAACAGACCCACATGTCCACATGCTAGCTTCCTAGGGCTTTTGAATTCCGCAAGGTTGTACCAATGACATCTAGCTAATTAGGTAATCAAACTCTTGTAAGGACCAAGCGAAGTCCACATAAAGCAAGGTGACATCTAATTAACTAAAATTTGGCACACTTTCACTCACACACAAAAGTCACTTCTCACTCACAATAGCTTCTTCTCGAAACGTGGAGGTCTAAGTACGTTTCCTCCAAAGGGATTCCAAAAAAACCCCATCTTTTCTTGACAGGACTATCCACTCCCACTTTTTAATCAAACGAGGTTGGTTTTCACCCCCAGCCTCACAAAACAACTTCATCTAAAAACTTTCTAAAAACTCACTAAGTTTTCCTCCACAGGAGGTGCCAAAAGAAATTTTTAGTCTAGGTAGGATTTCGGGGATAGGCATCCAAATAACTCCCCGTTATCTGGTTCTCACATTTTCAAACATAGAGGTTGACAAATAGGGAACTTCAAATCCTCCAAGTCAAGTGTTCCAATCACCATAAGGTAGGGAGATACCCATGAAGGGTCGAAGGCCGAGGTCCGATTGTTCTGTGCGTCCCCCCTTGAGGCACCCACCTCTTGGATGGGATCCAGCCCATGACCCATTTCTTAGGCCGAAAATCTAAATGCTGCACTTTGACCGAGGTACCTAGTGACCAACTTTAGGACATCTACCTAGGTGGCGATTGTGGGATGCAATTGCACCTTGATTGGATTTTGTGTGGCTATTGGGAAATATCGCCAACTCTTTCGGGATATGCCCCCTCTACCCCTCATTATAACCAATTATTTCATCCTTCACTAGTTTCTCTTCCGGTGACTTCAGACCCCACTGTTGAGTACTATTGGAAGGTCTAGTGCTATTTGAGAGGAAGGACGTTACATCTTCTAGGACACGAGTATTTTCTTTCTTTTTGATTTCCCCACGCGGACAAAACCCTCTTACCCACATATATGCTTCTTTCTCATTTATGTATGATGCACATCTGATTACAGTTTGATTTGGATATATATATTGTGTAAATAGTCATAGCAAAGACTCTTGTTTCTATTTTTCTCTCACCACTTTCTGCACACATTCACACAAATAGTCTGACATCATAGGGGAACCACAGAACCCCTGTCATTCATGACGCTTGCTCAACCTACCTCCTATCTGAGGGGGAGTATCTGGTCGTACCCGCTCATCGGTACCTCCTTCACACACTCTTGTGAGTGCTACTATCTTAGGATTAGCTTTGCTTGGTTCTACATTACTTGGGTCCACTTCCCAAGGTCATCCATTCACTCGCTCTCCTTTGCACGGAAGTGGGGGACCCACTTCCTCTCAAGGAGGGAGTACCAACCTGTTAGGACCACATATTGTACCTTTTTGCCCATACTTTTTTCCATTATTATACCCTGGACCACCTGTGTTTAGACTTATACTATCATTCCAACTGATCATTCCAAGGTATACAACGTCCTTTCTCATCACTACATGTTTAATCTGTTTTGCATGATATTTTACATCACTCTCGT